>LPNX010578299.1:92364-121047 GCA_001517045.1 Pseudotsuga menziesii
AGGTAGGTACTAAGCAACTTTGTTGCTTATTCCACTTGTTTTATTTTGGTGCAAATATGCTTTTGTCCAGCCATATTTGTAAAAGTTTTATTCTAAAATACTTGAAATGTGTTAAAATTGAGCATTGTTCATATTTCTTCAAATTATAAAAAATATTGTTAATGGTTTTATTCAATTATAGGTTTTATTTCAATTTTCACAAAGTATTGGAATTGAATATTGTCTATATTGTTCAAAATTAAACATTGTTTATATTTTTTCAAATTATAAAAAATATTGTTAATAGTTTTATTTAATTATAGGTTTCATTTCAATTTTCACAAGTATTGGAATTGAAAATTGTCCATATTGTTCAAGAAATATGTTAAATTCAAACTATAAAGAATCAAAGAGATCGAGAATATTATATTAAAATATATATATATCAAATGCCATTGCACATTTTATGTTTTACATTTTGTTGTGAAAACATTTTAAAAGATATACTAGCTTTTTATGCTTTTATTTTTTCCCCATTTTATGGTATTATTATTAAATGTTATTTTCTTAAAATACTTGCCCACTTTTTATTATTTTTTGGTGTGTTTTCATTTTATACTTTTCGAGGTATTAATATTGAAAATTTGTGTGAAAACTTTTATGAATAACTTGGTTTAGTTTTTGTATTTTATTTGAAAATATATGTTTTTTATATTTTATAATAGTTTAAAATAAAATGAATGAATACATAATTTTGTGTATATTACAAAAATATGTGGATTAATTCTACACGATTTATAGGATTGTGAATGCTACATGGTTGAAGGGTTGTGAATGCTACATGATTCATATGATTGTAAGTGCTATATGACATTATTGTTGAAGGGTTGTATGACTAGACTTTGTGTTTTATTAAGTTATGATACATGGTATACATAAAATTGTACCATTAGAATGTGTGGTTTTAGGTATTGTTAGGATTATGTTTGGATGTTCAAAATAATGTCACGCAATTTGGTTCTCAAGTTCTAAGAGTAACTTGGTAGAAATGAATGTTAATATCTAGCACTGAATTTCTCTCTGTACTTGTTGCCACCTATATTAATTAATGAATATCATCCATCTAAGTAAGTAAGTGACTGGTGTAGATATCCCAAGCCATAGTGAGAGCGTGGGTGCATGCCAATCACGGAGTGACATTTGAGATACAAACCCAATTCTACAACATTCTTCATTTTCTAAAATTATGTTATTATGTATGTTGTATATGTTGATTCCAAAAAAACTGATCTTATTGGAATGACAAGCGTGTTGTTATTTTTGTATACTGAATTCTCTCATCGTGAGGGAAGTGACATCAAAATTGCCTATAGAAATGGTTCTTGGTGTCGAGGCTCAAATTTTTCATCAAAGGCTTGGTTGCACACAAAGGAAAAATTTACCTAACTTCTCTCGCTTCAGGAAAAAGCAACTTAGCGAGGAATGTGGGATTGTTGTGAGGAGAATCAGTAAGCTCTAATGCTACAAGTGTTGAAACACGAAGGAGCTACATACAACACATGTGGAAATGTGATAAACCACACGTCTTCTTGTACACCTATCAACGTTTTGAACCGATTTTAAATAGATTTGTAGTGCACACACTGTTTGGATTAACTTGGAAGCTATGGTAAAGATGTTATTAACACCTAGCACATCGAATGAAGCTAGGTGAATAGTACAAATTCCAAGGAATAAAAGTCTATGAAGTTTTATTGGCAACCTTTTGGTTGATAGGTTCAACAAAATTGAAAGCGAACAATAATTTTTTAATCACACAATGTTAATATCCCCATAATCACGCAATGGTTTTAATATGCCCATATCAAAGTTAAATTTTCAATTGGTTAATGTTAATAATCTAGTGCTTTAATTTTTTTAATATGAGTTATTATTAAAAAAATCAATATTAGAGAATACAAAGAAATCTAGAGGGCATTTAGGTCATACCACTGGTTTGAGAATAGTAAGGTAAGTGGTCCACATTAGAACGTTATAATATCTATTTTTTTAATTGATTAACATACATCAAGAATGAAAGGAATTTTTATTTATTTTTATACAAAATGTTATGTTTGGGAAAGGAAAATACATTTCTTTTATAAGAGTTGTAATGCAAATTTCATGTCTTTAGGATACCGAAAGGTTGCGGGTCACTAAAATTAATTACATCGAAAGCATTGATTAAGGGGTTGGTTCCTCTAGCCCCTTTGTCGTCTAAAATTGGCCCACGAGGAAACACCCCTTGTCAATTGATGTAATAAATCTACGAACGATCGCAAATTTATGGACTAATCATTAATTATTTTCATTGACAAAAATAAATCCAAGGAAACTGCATTTGACATTTCCATAGTACTAAACGATACTGAAGTGTTATCCGTGAGGGGATCGAACAAGCGATCTAACCTAAACATAGGCAATAGCTGCTTGTAGTTGCAAATATTGGGCGAATCTATATTCTTAAATATGGTGGAAATGCTCCATGAATCAAACCCCTCAGATCGTTACGTCTAAGTCTTCCAATCCTGCCTCAGCGGGAAATGGATTTTGCAGTCCATATGCAGAAGAATCAGTTGAGCTCACAGTAGGGATTGGAGATATTATTTTGAATCTGAAGATGCATCCCAACTCATTTGAGAAGTGGGGAACAAACCCAGATGTTGTCATTATAAATCATCTGAGACATAACCACAGAGCTCGCGTGGGAATAGATGAAGTTGGTACATGCTCATGGATAATGAGGTCGGGTCATAAGACAAAAATGCTTCTTCGATCATGTGTTTCCTTTGTTTCATAAAGGGATATGGAATTTTCACAACATAGTGACCCCAAGGCCTTCTGCAGACTCCCAAATATTTTCTTGGCTAATGCTTCCTTTTCATTTCCTTGGATAATAATTTACGAGGCTTGGGTGCCTAACATTGCATACCATATTGATAAGAGAAATGCGAATATTTTTCCACAACAATCTCAATCTAAACTAGGGAAGATTCCATCTTGTTGATTACAAAATGGTTGTGATTGTGCTGTCAAGATTGTGTACCTCTCACACTTACAATATCAAACACAACACTTTATACAGATCCTCTCTGTACATAAATAAACCACAGATGCAATGGGTGGTGGAGCATACTATGAGGTTTTACGTTTGATCTAACCCCGATTTTGAGATTATGGAGAGCTTGCAACTAGTTTGAGATTATGATAGGAATTCAAACAACCTTTGTCTTTGTATATAAAAATCATGTAGAATTCCATAAAACAAATGGAAGAATTTTTTTAAGGTATATGTAGGGTTAATTTTTCCACCATTGAGTTAGGAAACAATAAATTTGGAGGATATTCTCCACTTGAGTCATGCAATTTCATCCTATTTTACTCAAGAGTATATGACATTTTAGTTAAGCACATACTAATCTGTAAGCCTTTGAAGTTTCGCTCTTTGTCTGTATCCAATTCAAATATAAACACTAGGGAACTCAGATGACATCAGGTGGAATTTGAGTTTGTTGGGATGGATTTTTGAGGCATTGTTTACTGATCTTCCTTATGCTTCAGCCACCGCCTCTGGTTTCGGCGAGGAGTATGCTTAGGTCTTTACTGTATCAATTGTTAAGGTCTTTATGGTATGCATGTCCTCCTCAAAAATTCTTGATGATCTATCAACAATGACTTCAAATTCTCAAACGATATGTTAAGTTTTGCTTAATTCTTTTATTTTTTCATCACAAAAACTTGTATTATCTACATACAACTTTCTCTCAATTTTGCAACATATCAAAGTTCTCTTCGGTGTTTCATTTCCCCCTTTTTGGGGGTATGCTACAATTATTTACTATTACTAGTATATATTATATATGGGTCATGCTTTACTTAAAATCGGTTAGTATATTAATTTCAAGATAATTTGGGGTAAATTGGGTAGGGGATAGACATAATATTATTAAAAAATTCCACCTATCCCCAAATTATATAATAAAATATTGTTTTTTATTTCAAAGCAATTTGATTGGCTTACATTATGATATGGAATTTGAATTAAGGTTGAAAGGATTTCTCCTTTTCCATTCCTTCATTTTTTTTTTATAATACTATGTGTTCTTCATGTAGTGTCCAACACAATATATTAAATATGATAGATGGTATTTCAAATTCTTCAACTCCTTCTTTGTATTGTTTGTGTTACAAATACTTCAACTCCTGTGTAACAACATGATCATTAGAAACATAAGAGAAAGGTTCACTCTTTTCTTCAAAAGCTATTGTTGTTATGCAAGATGGGAATGGGTTCTCGCAACCTAAAGATGTACATGTATATTAGTTATGATATTTCTTAAAAGTAATTAGACCCAACTTTTCAAGGTTATTATAAAATAGTAATTGCAATATAATATTATTATACGTTAGTTATAATTTTAATTACCATTAATATTATATATCAGTCACATATTGCCAAAAAAATGGATGGATATATTAGTTATGATATTAGTTATTATTATATATTTATGATATTATTAAAAGTTATTTGACCCAACTTTTCATAGTGTATAATATTATTATATATCAATTATAATATTAATTACTCTTACCATTATATATATTATATATTGGTTATGTTTTATTAGCATATTAATTTCAAGATAATTTAAGGAGTTTGGGCACTCAGTAGACAAATTATATTATTAAATAATTCCACCTATCCCCAAATTATAGAATAAAATATTATTTAATATATATTGCTTTTTAATTTCAAAGCAATTTGATTGGAAAATACATTATAACATGGTATTTGATTAGGGTTGATATTCCCGTTTTTTCACCCAATTTTCATCAAATGAATTTCTCAAAAATATTTGTAGAAAAGCATCAATCAAGATGATGTCTCTTCAATACCCAATGTCGATTAGGATAAGTAGCTTGTATGTAGAAATTAACTGGAACTTAAATATGGAGCAATTTAGCCTTCCTTAAATTTCAAAGTTAGAATATCTTATTGATTGATTTAATTTCACTTTCTTACATTAAATTCTTATAAAAAAACTTAAATTAAATATTTTTAATTTTCACCACTCTGTATAATATGTAACACCATTAGACATGAAATTTGTGTTTTTCTTAGCTAGAATAATCATTTTCTCTCTTCGTGATTCTCGCCACTTCCATTGGCTACCCACATTAGAGGTTCACGAAGTTGTACACACTCATCCTCTCCTTTCTCTCAGGGATGCTAATGATTTCTGGATCTAGGATATGGCTTCTCTTTATTTTTGACGACATTGTAGATTGAGAGACGACCTTTATTTTTACTTTATGTTTACTCTTCACTTTAACTTCACCAATTGGTGCTTGGTACTTCTCCTATGAAGTGTTCAACTTAGCCAATTGGTTCTTGGTCTTTCTCCTATCAATTGTTTGAATCCACATCTTCATTTTCCTTTTCCATGCTTTTATATATTTTGTTGATAACACTATGTGTTCTTCTCCTTTCTAGCACAATATATTTATGATAGATGGAATTAAAAACTCTTCAACTCCTTCTATTTATGGTCAGTGTTACAGATTATTCAACTCCCGTGTAACAACATGATGATTAGAAACATAAGAACAAGGTTCACTCTTTACTAGAAAAGCTATTGTTGTTATGCAAAATTGACAAGGGTTCCCACAACCTTAAGAGTCACTACCTTTTGCTCAGAGACATACTTAGTAATTTAGATAATTAATTGTAACATTGAATTCACAACATGCTATAGATATAATATTTAGGGTGAAATGGATGGATACTTTATTGTAGTGGTTGGCATTCATGAGTTTCTAATGAAGAAGTAGTTTTTTTATTGAAACTAACTAGATCTAGTCTAATTTAATAAATAACACTAAAAACTTAGGTCATAACCAACACTTACTATGTATTAGATATTCAATTACAAAATCCATTAATGATATTTAAAGAAACTTTGATCTAAAAGAACTACAGAAAAAAACTTCAAGAGAAGTGCTAGTTCTTAATAAAGAGAATCATTCATTAATATTTAGTTTGCAATAAATATCATTCAATAGCCAAATTGATTCCCCCTTCAATAAGATTGAGTCATAAGATTTGATCCAACCACCTACACGAGAAAAATTGATTATGAATTTGTAGTATTTGGATAAAATTTAACAAAAATAAATGAAACCCACAAAACATATCTAGTTCCTATAGAGAACATAAAGGGGAAAATGGAACCTTACCAAACAAATCGGAAAATTTAAACAACTCAAGGCATAGTGGAGGACAAAAAAATCCTCCCGATTGATAGCTCAAGAAAACCCCAATCTCTTTAGCTCCAATCCAATGATCAAACCTATTGAAAATAAGCTTTCAATCCTAGGGGCTACTAGGGAACTATAGAAATTTGAATATATATAGTCTCCCTTCTCAATGAAAGCATCCCTCCTTGTATAGCTAAGGGGGGTGTTCAAACCTTAGAAGAGGTCCAACCTTTCCACATATCTGTAACATGGATAGACCTATTCTAGGGTTTGGATGAGCCCACTAGCTATAAAAGGAGAGAAGCTTTCAATAAGAAGGGATATTGTTTTTACAAAAAATAAAATTATATTCAAATTCCTATAGCTTTCTAATAGCACCTACATAGAAAGCTTCATTCCAATAGGTTTAATCTTTGGGTTTAAGCTAAAGAGATTTAGGTTTCCTTCAAGTATCAAGGAGGAGAATTGCTTTGTCCTCCACTCTCTATTGGGTTGTTTAAATTTTTTGAATTTTTTCGTAAGGTTACTTGTTTCCCTTTATGTTCTCTATAGGCACTAGATATAGTTTCAATGGTTTCATTTATTTTTGTTAAAGTTTATTCAAGTAATACAAATTTATAGTCATTTATTTTTCTCTTGTAGGTGGTTGGATCAAATATAATGAATGAAGCTTCTTGAAGGGGGAATCAATTTGTCTAATGAATGAGTTTTATTGCAAATTAAATATTAATGAATAATTCTCTCCTCTACATTAATAACCATTCCTTCTATTGAAGTAAGTTCTTATACTTCTTTTAGATCCAAGTTTTTTTAAATCTCATTAATGGATTTTGTAATTGAATATCTAATCCTTAGACTAGATTTATTCTTGTGCAAAGAGGCTCCCTTTGCATGCTCACTATGAAGGTTTAAATAATTAACACTAAAATATACACCCAACAAATTATTGTAACCTTCAACCTTTTGCTAGTAAAACTTTGTCCTTGTTTGTTATGTCGCCAAAGATATTGAAACTCATACATTTGGAAAATGAATCTAAAGGATTTTATGTTTTATTATAAGTGTTTAAAAGACAATACTAACATCCTATTCTTCCCTCTTAGATTTTGATAATGGCCATCTATTGGCATAAGATTGTGATAGTGGCCATCTATTGGCATATTTATGTATGACTTGCATGCTAATGAAATATGGGTTTGAATTTGATTGAATATTTTACACTAATTTGGTAACTATCCATACGACCTATTATATTTTTGGTAATAGTCATTTATTTGCATATTTATGTGTATGACTTGCATCCTAAAGAAATCTAGGTTTGAATTTGATTGAAATTTTCATTGATTTGGTGTTTGTCCATACATAGTATCTATAATGGATTGTAAAATTGACCTTCAAATCAACCCCTCTTATATGTTTTTGAAGTGGAAGAAAATCATAAGAGTTTACTCATTAATCTTCTTATTTTATGGGCTTGAGTATTTAAAATTTAGATAAATTGGTCCTAATAGAATAGTTTCTCTAAAAATAATTAAAGCAAACACTAATAATTTCTCTTAAGAACTTTTTAACCACAATCCAAAATCAATTTTCATTGCCATTGTTGTAGCTCATATTTATAGTCTAAGAAAGACTCTATGGAAGTGGCCAATTTGGACCTCAATTAAAGTATCAATGTCACATTGATTTGACCTACTACATAGTGTAACAAGTACCTACTTTCTATATTTTAATCTCAATATTTTGGAAACCTTTGTACATTGTTCTCTCTTTGAGATTATTTAGTATTATATATGGTTAAGTATTTCTCTTAATTGCATTGATCATGATGTTGATAAAAAAATATTACACTACTTTTTTGTTAGTTTTGCTCAGAAAACAACTTCACCATTAGCAACTCATAAATGCTTAGAGCTATGATAAAATAACCATTCATTTCCCTCTAAATTCTAGATCTACAACTGTTGTGAATTGACAGTTACAATTAACTATCTAAATTACTAATTATATCTGTGAAGAACTGCAAAAGATAGTGACTTGTTAGGGTCATGGGTACCCTTAACAAGTATGCATAGCAACAATAACTTCTATAGAAAAAAATGGACCTTTATGGTATATTTCTAATAATTATATTTGTTATGGATAAGGATAAGAAGAATTAAGTCATGCTAACTATCATAAATATATTATGCTAGTCATGACATGAAAAACACATTGTCTTATAAAAAAAATAAAAAACACGAATGAGAAAGAATGAATATGTAGAATGGAACACTTCATATCATCAATACCAAGCATTAGATGACGAAGGTCCTCTCTAAATCTGCCATGTCATAAAAAATAAAGCACAACTGCAACCCAAAGCCTGGAATCCTTATCATCCTCGAGAGCAAGGAGAGGATGAATGTGGACAACTTTGTGCACCTCTAATGTGGGAAGG
The DNA here is from genome assembly GCA_001517045.1 of Pseudotsuga menziesii. NCBI lineage: Eukaryota > Viridiplantae > Streptophyta > Pinopsida > Pinales > Pinaceae > Pseudotsuga > Pseudotsuga menziesii. Next base: position 101,081 of record LPNX010578299.1, read on the forward strand.
TAACGAAAGAAATGATAATCACGAATATTAAGAGGGATTGTTCTGAACAAGAGCAACAAAAATTCCACGTCTAATTGTGCTACAGGCTATAAGCAGTGGTGAGAACCACGAAAAATTTAATGTAAGTTTTCTTTTTGGAAATGTGTATATAATAAATAATTAACTTACTTTATATTGGAATTATGAAAAAGTGTATATAAATATTAGTTATTGGTGACTATGATTTGTCAATGTAGAGATTCTTATTTATTAATCACATATTTAATACTCAAGTATTTATCTTTTATGAATTTGAATCAAATTTAATTATTTAATTTATTAATTACATGATTCAAAAAATATTTCATAATTTATTAGTAGAAAGATTATGTAAACATGTACATTGTTCCATTTTTTTTGTTAACTAGGGGAATCTACAACTGGAGCTCCATTGGTACTTGCGACAACTATACCCCTAGGTTGGGTGGGATTTGAACTCATGACCTTCAATTTACAACAATTGACTTCATAACAACTGAACGCTAATGAGCCACACCCATGCTAGCTGTACATTGTTCCAAAAAGTTATTAGTAAATAAATTGTGTAATTGATCATGTGAAAAATATATTTGCATATTAATGGCCTTGTTAATGTGAATTAAGTGTAACTAGTATGATTATAAGAAAATTTGTTACTCTTTATATTTTGGTTTAGATCATGTTATAATATTTTTCTATTTGTAAGTTTATTGAAATTTAGGGTTAACTTGGTTTAAAAAAAAACTAGCTAATCTCATATATTGTTTTCCTTAAATACATCATTTGAAAATTAAATATGAGAATCTTATTGTGTCACTATAATAGTAGAATTTGTAGTTATTGCTAAGAACATCACATTTTTATAACAACAAATTAAAGAAGTCTCATAACACACGGTGGTTAAATAGTCATTAAATCTATTTAAAGATCAAATGAATGTAATGTGCATTTTAATTTCTACGGTTTAATTATTGAGTGAATTAAGTAGACAAAATTTATGGAGTGGATTAATATGTAAACCAAATCAATTTCTTAGACATGATAAAGTTCACCCTTACATCATTATCATTTTAGATTAAAACACTTCAATAACTTAATTTGTAAAAGTTATTAGATATATAAAAATCATAAGACTCTCTTCTCTTCCTCTAACTTTGGGCTTTGCATTTGCAGAAAGATGGTTTGTAATAAGAAGATCGTGTTAAAGAGTTAATGAGGGTTGTTATTCAACAATATCTTCCTAATAGTTAAGAACTTTGCAAAAGTGAGCCACACCTAATTCCATATTTTGGACATGTACCAAAAATTGCAGAGAAATATTATTTGATAACATTTTGAAATATTCAATAAATACTCATAACTATTTGGGTATTGTAAAATGATAGTTTTTCCCATAAAACACACTATTATTAAGGTAGTGTAAAAAGAATGTATGAGTGATAAGTCACATTATTTAGGAATGACATTTATTTAATTTTTTAGGAAATTTAAAAAAAATAGAATAAGATGAGAAAATAAGAGAGAATAGGTTTCTAAATTATTTTAAAAAATAATGATTTATTATGCATATAATTTTTATTAAGATTTATATGTGAATTTGATTAAGCTTATTTTATGTGATCTATTAATATGACTATGATGAAAAGGACAAAACCTAAGTATAAGGTAGAACTAACTTTTCAATTAACTATACAATAACCATTAAATAATTATATTCATTAACAAAATTTTTGGATAGAAATTAATCAAAGAAAAGAAGACAATTAAATAATTAATTATATTTAATAACGACAAAAAATATATTTAATTACCTACTAGTTCACTTTAATAGTTTACTATTTATCACTCTAACCTATAATAATAACAACAATATACTTAAAAATAATAAAGCATTTAAGAAGCAATAAAGAAAGAATAAGGAAACCTACATTATTATGAACATAAAATATTCTAAACTATAACAAGATACTTAGGAAAGAAAGAAACATATAATAAACAACAAATAAAGATAAAAAACCTACTAAATACTAACATGCATTTGATTTGTAATTAAGTGTTATTAAAAAATTATTTTGAACATTAAAATAATAACACATGTAAACCATATGTAATTCTTTTAACTAAAAATACTATTTATTTATATACCTTTATTATAGAACCCTTCACCAAATGTTTAAGCAACAAAGAAATGTAAAGAACCTATTATACATACTCATATAGATTTGACTTATAATTAGATATTATGATATAATTATTTTCAAAATTAAAACAATGTTATGATATAATATAATTATTTTAAAACAATGATTAATTATATGATAAACATTTTCTATATAAATACCAATATGTGTATACATACCAACATGAATTTGACATATAATTCAATATTATGATATATTTATTTTCAAGATCATAAGAATGACATGCCAGCAATGTTTAATTCTATGAAAAACATTTTTTGCATGAAACGCTGGAAGATGGTGCAAATCTCAAATACATATAAATTAAAAATTCATATAAATTAAAAATTGAAATTAAAAAAAAAAATTTAATTTTTGCATGAAGGATGCTCGATGGTGCAAATGTCAAAGACATAAATTAGGATTTGAAATTAAAACAGAAATCTTTAAAATCTTTCTTTCTTTCTTTTAAATCCCGATGGTGATAACGGCTAACCTGTACCTCTCCGGTTTGGTATTGATGCAGTTGCATAACAATCGATGATGAGTGAAGTGTGTGGATAGTGAATTGTCTGGCTGGAACTATTGGTTTATTCTATGCATTCCTCCCTGACCCCCAATTCTATTCTATATCTGAGGCGTTTGATTTCGCAGAAAAGCGGTAGAAGGTCCGAAAGCAGCGGGGTAGGAGGAGGTCAGTGGGAACATACAGGGTCGTACATGAACAAATTAATACAGATACAGGTGCTTAGTATAAAGACTCTTCACACGCTTAGATATTTAGGTATGACTAGCATAGGTAAGTAAAATGGTTTAGCTAAGTAAAATGGTTTGTGAAAGTATAACCAACTACATAGTTTTGTAAGGTAGTTAGTTATTAAACAGATTGTTAGAGTCTTATGAATGCAACCTGAGTAAAGAGGGGGGGCCACGTGCTAGGAGGTTAGAAAGCAGGGGTAGGAGGGGGCTACTAGAAACATACAAGATCTTACAGGAGCCAATTACCATATAGATACATGTGCTTATAATAAAGACTTTTTACAGGCTTGGATATCTAGGTATGACTAGCTCGACCACAAGTAAAATGGCATGTGAATACTTATAGGTACAACCAACTACTTAGATAACTAGCTATTAAACAAAAGTTAAAATATATAATTTTATATTCATTACTCATAACAAATTATTAAAATTAATACAAACACAAAATAAAAACAAATTGTTACCCTTTTAACCACCATTTAACTAAAACTTATTTAAAACTAATACTACTACAATACTACCATCAAATAAAGTGTTAAATTAATATTGTTGATATCCTCAACCAAATCCAAAATCTAAAAAAAATAGCCTAACCACATAGACATCTTAAATTGGTTCTTATGAATAGTGAGATAAAGAACCATCTATGACCAAGATCAACTGAGACAAAAGTAACCCAAAGTTAACAGCAATATGTAACGGAGTTGTCTAAAGAGGGGACTTTTTGACCCCTGTTTTGGGCTGGTTTTACCAGTTTTTGCCATTAATCGAATTTTCAAAATGTTCAAAAACATTGCTAGATCTTACAGAGTGTGGTTGATGGGGTTTTCCTGTCACCTGATTTCATTTCCGATCTTAAAGTCACCCAACAAATAACAGAAATTACAGATTTTGTAGATTAAATTCACTGTATTCGGGCAAAAAATCACAATGTATTCCGGCAAAAAATCAACCTGAAAGTCAAAAAGTCCCCTAGTCCCCTAGTTAGACAGCTCCATATGTGACCCCCCTCGGGTGACGCATAAATCAATGGTATCTCGGGTGACGCAATGCCTACTGCCTAGCAGTTTAACAACAACATACCACAAGAGCTGGTCTCCAACAGCCCAGCTGGATGATCTCCGCCCACTTTCTTACCGCCCTAACTGCCCTCCCGTTTCCTCTCACTCGACCACTCTCAGATCCCTTCTTCCACACCCACTCGCCCTAAATCCTTACCCGAACCCCGAGCCCCAACCCCAATCCCACCACTCTTTTTAGCTCTCCAGTTTCACGCCATCTACACCTGTTCAACTCAATGGCATCTCTGGTGGTGCAATGCTTTACTCGTCGGTTCTAGCAGACACAGTACAGTCAAAATCCTCACCTTGCATCTTGCGTTTTGACTGTACTGTGTCTGCTCATCAAGAAACGACAAGTAAAGCATTGCACCACCCGAGATGTCATTGAGTTGAACAGGTGCACATGGGGTGAAACTGGAGAGAGAAAAAGGGTGGTGGGGATTGGGGTTCGGGTAAGGATTTAGGGCTGGCGAATGTGAAGAAGGGATCTGAGAGTGGTCGAGTGAGAGGAAACGGGAGGGCAGTTAGGGCGGTAAGAAAGTGGAAGCATTCAGCTGGGCTGTTGGAGACCAGCTCTTGTCCTATGTTGGTGTTAAACTGCTGGATGGATGTTGCAGGCAGTAGGCATTGCGTCACCCGAGATACCAGGAAATTGATTCAGAAATTAAAATAGGGAACCTTATAATCGACGTTCAATTGATAATCTAGTCACATTTTGCACACGATCAGATCAACTCAGTAATCAAGGAATTGGGTAAAACTGGATATGAGGACAAATGATTAACAAACAGACTAACATAGACAAATTGTAGAGCAGGCAAGGATAAATTATTTGCTTCCACCGTTTAAGTGTCAACAATTTGTTCAATCAAGAGTGCACAGTAAGGAGACTTCATTCCGAAACTGGTGTTTGCAGAAACAAACTCTTTTATCTTTATAGATGAATCAAAGGCAGAGGAAGTGCCTATATCCCCAGTTTAATAGGTGTGCCCAATTTACGGGAAGCACCAAGATCTATCTCGTATCTATTTGGGATTGGAAAAGAAAAAAAATATGGTAAATGACCAGCCAAGGCATGCAGAGACTACAGGTGCACTGGCTATTTCCCATCCAGAAGTAGCATTTAAAATCCCAAATACACCACTTAGGAACCCTCTGAGTTTATTTCACTATAATAATAATTAACAGAAAACAGATAACAATGACATACATACCTGGAATATCTGCATTTCATCATGAGTGTAAGATGGAAGAACGTACATCTCCGAAATTAGAGGTTTCACCTTTTCTTGACATATAACACATAAAACTATTAAGGATTTAGCACACTCAGATCTTAATGGAGTATACTAAGCCTTTAAATAGGCCTTATCACATCAAATACCATGGGTGAATATAATGGGTTTTAAAATTATTTATAATTATTTATCTGAAACCCCTTATCATTGACTCAATCAAATAAAATACTATGGGTGAATACCATGGGCCACCCATTACTACGGGTTCTTGCACCGCCACAATCAAGGTTAATATTACCAATACAAAATGGAAGTATAGCTCATTCATTCACAACTTAAAATATGTAGATTACATGCAAAATATTATAAGAATTAAATGAGTTAATAAGTGGACAAATTCAACCTTTACCATTAGCAAAGTTCAACATTTATATATTCATTTTTTCAAAATTCCAATGATTTTGGATTGGATCAAAAACCTTAATGGCAATGTTCCATAGTAAAAGTTCACATCCAGTCTATGAAATTATAACTTCCACCAAATTTTTTATTGAATTAGAAAAAAATTCAAAGAAAAAAAAGGTTGAGTTTGTCTAGTTATCTATTGAATACACTATTAGAAAAAGTGAATGGCTTATATACCACTATAGATTGGGTGAAATCATTTATTAATATCATGTCTCCATTTAAATAATTTCCAAATAAGACTATTTGCAAATAATGTTTCACCAACATGTGGGTTGAGATGGAGACATAAATTTTGTAACAAGAGCCACGTGGTGGCAATGTCCCCGACATTGTCACTTAGCTTTGTGGCTAGCTATAAAGAGATGCTTTTCGCAATGGAAATACTTGTTGAAGGAGTTGTTTTTTTGCAATGGAAGCACTTGTTGAAGGAGTTGTTGTTTTTTTGCAGTTGATATGAAGCCGAATAATAATATTTTAAAAGTTAAAATTGGACCATCAAAGCTTTATGAGATAACTTATATCTCTTTGACCATTAATTTTATTAATGTGATAAACAAACACAACTTCTTTATGCATTTTTTCATTGTCCTAAAATAAACAAAGTAGTTTTAATAACATATTTAACTTCAATTTGAATAATTGTTTAACATCATATCTATATCTATGTTTGTTTTTTCTTAAAATAAATATAATATAATATAGTTTTTATTTTTTATTTTTTATTAATATAAGAATTAAATGGTTTTATTAATTATATTTTTTTTAAATTGAAAAACTATTATTTATAATGATGCATATAAGTGTCATTGAGATGAATCAAATAATAATGTGCAATGGTTAATCAAATAATAATGTGCAATATCAAGTAGCTTTACAAGTGTGCTATATTATGGGTTAGGAATTCACTTGGTAAATCATGTTTTTTCGCACATTTCAATATTCTACCCATCTCTTTCAAGAATTAATAGAGGGTATTGTGTGTAACTCAAAATCTCATGTGGAGTTCCTCAAGGCACTCTACAATGGTGGATGTTTTGTTGGTTGTGCAAGGAACACCAATACACCAGTATATGCTTAGGTATTGTGAAGAATCCCAATGTGAGATTTTCTTACTACTTCAACACCTTCTACAATGCTCTCACAAGTGATACGTCACATTGTGGGAAATAAAACCACCCCTTCCCCTATGGATTGGCTTGCTGCTCAGGCTTCTGCATTGACATAAAATAAAATCACCATATACATTGTGGGAATTGCTTCTATGAGTGCCCTAAACACGAAAAATGTATTTATGGTATTTCTAGTTATTTAACAATGCCAACAGTCCTCATCGTCATATCCAATACCGTTTAGTTATATTTATCTAAAATTCATATTATAGGGTTGGGCTTAGTTCCATCGCTAGGTCTTCTCAAAGTTTGGTCATGGTGATAAGTTAGCAAGCTTGGTGGTTGTAGCTACATGAAGATCAACATACAGACATGTATTCTCATTTAGAAACTCGAAAAGGATATCATAGTCACTCACAAGCTCACCCAGCATAGGAGTCATGTTGCTTGCCACTTTGCCTGCATGAAATGCATGGAATGTAGTATAGGCGATCAGCACCAAGCTCTCCTTACCCTTGATTGATGAAATTAAGCAATGTCACCTACTTCACATTTTTATTAAACATTGCAGAGACTGCTGACATCTCTGTGCCACCCCTTCCTAGCCACCTAATCCATAGAGAGAGGTCAATATTCCTCACATATTCTTGCACTAGTAAAATATCAAATAAAATTTTTAATTTAATTAAAATTTAATAAAAAATATGCAAGTCTTATGTTAAACTTTATAGTTGTGAAAATATTTCACTCTAGGGAGCAAACTAATAGCTTCACGGGAAAACTATATTTTCCCCTAGGACATAACAAAAGCAAAAAAAAAAATCCCCACATATACTTTTGAACCCAAAAATTAAATTGTATTTGGCTTGCAATCTTTTAATATTACCTTCTTGAAAGTTTCCAAGCCATGGTAATCATGATACAAAGCCTATTCTCTGAACAAGGAAGTGCCAACATCCTGATTGAAACTCATGCATGCCTCTTGATGCTCCTTTATCCAATTTTCAACATATCAATTGAGAGTTGAAGCCAAGGAAAATACAAACATTAACACCAATTAATTGCTTACACATTATCTAAATATGCAAATATGAATAAAACTACAGAACTCAACCCACAGAAAATTCTGAAATATCTGATGTTCTAATTAATTAATCTTTGATTAGAAACTTCACACTCTCCATGCGGCGACATTGGATGGAATTATGCAAGTCTTTAAAAATATGGAACTCTGGCAATGTAGAATGCTTTAGAAGAGAAACAAAGTCATCATTTCCCAGCCTCCTGAAATCAAGATCATATTCTTTGCACATTTGCTCCAACTCAAACCCAGGTGCACTAACATTAACCTTTTTTAATTAATTGATTGATTAATTGATATTATCCTTCTGCAAAGAACACTGTATGTTTGGGTAATGCGAGACCTTCATGACGAGCCATACTGACATACCTTCCAATGTTTACCTTGAATCCAATCAAAACCTTGACATCATTTTTAGAATTTTGGACATGTAACACCCCATAAATTCACACAAATTTAAATTTTTTCTATATGACATTTAATGTTAAGTCATGGACAGAGTGCTAGTTAAATGATTAAATTAGTCTAGTTATCAGTTAGATCATGAGAGAAGATAATCAAAGAGACATAGAAGTTTAACTTTATGTAACTAAGACTATGGAGTATTACTTACTAATTGTAAACCTTTTTACATGCTACTTACTAGAGTCAATCTCCAAAGATCTACAACTTTGAATTAGATTGTCTTTTAATAGTTAAAATTTTTTCAAGTTGAATTCTATTCACAGGTTTATTGATAAGAATGTGTATGTTTTCTGATGGTTATTTTTCTTGACCTACTGAAGGGGCTTTAGGTTTTCTCGAGGCTTAGTTAGCTTTATTAAGCTAACTCATAATCGATGCTTGTACAGGTCCTTACATGTATAATTTCTACTTCCAGTTACGAGGTATAAATTTAAAGTTTGGAAGACTAAAATGAGTAAGTCAGGGAGAATGCACCCTAACTTCAATTTTTGCAAATAAAATCGAAGTGTAAGAAAACTCCCAGTCCTATAAACAAGGTTAATCTATCAAGGAAGTAGATTGGAGTTGGTAGAGTGGTGTCTATTTGTTCGAAGAAGGGTTTGATGCCAAAACCTAAGCACAACAGGTTAACGCTTGTCCTAAACACTACCCGGGTTCAATAGCTGTTTTGTTTGTTTTGTTTGGGGAGAAGGTCGACAGGCCATGAGCTCTTCAACCTCTGCAAAGAGTGCCCTCCCTTATATGCTTGTGGTATTAACAAGTGGTAAGTTCTAGCTTCTCGCCATAACTATGAACTGAAGGTTTTTTTGATCTCGACGTTCAAGCCGTTGTTAACTTTATATGCTCAAGGCATTGACAGAGTGGGGTTTCTAGGTTTTCACAACCACTGCCGTGAGCTCATGGTTTGCGATGTAAGTTTTTTTTAATATCCTTCAATTGTTTTATCTCTTTCGATTTTGTAAGTGTACCAAGCTTAACCCTAACAGCTTGATACTGTTTGTTTTTTTTTGTTGCTGTAGGCGAAAGCTCGCCCAACGCACAGCTGAATGTGGAAGCATTTACTCATAAACTACAGGGTTTTAGCTGCAAGGTGTGAGCACGATGGTTTGGGTAAGCCTCGGTTTCAAACCGTGAGGTTCCCTTCATTAATGATCTGTGTGGCCATGTTAACGAGGGTGTTTGGAAATATTACAGTGATGTTGGAAGGTTTATGGTGGAGCCTATTGTTTTGTTCTTTGAAGGAATACGTATAGCTCTAGGAATGTTTAAGTTAGGGTGTTATTATTATTACAAGGTTTGTAAAAGTTAAAAATACAACAGAATGGCCGTAAACATTATAACGACCGAGCTTGCTAGTATTTAGATTAACAAGGTTTGTTGGGTTAAAATTTAGAGGTAAAATCTATCTTGATTTTTATAGCTACCGGAATGAATTAAAAGGATTAAGTTAACAACTTAAGGTTTTAAAACCAAACAGTTTATATCTTGTATTAATAATAGAGTTTGTTTGGTTATTACTACTTATTTACTATTTAATCTATTTTAGATAATTATAATAGTAAATAGTACTAGTATTCTTTACTAGTGTTAATAACTTAATTGATTTACCGTAGTATTTAGTTTATTATAGTACATATAAAAATCCACAGTTTTACTATACCAAGTTGTCTAAAGTGTTATGTAGAGTTTTTTATAAATATTTATATATATGTTTAAGTCCTGAAAAATGAAATTATTAATGTGTTATGTTATACACAGTTTTAAAGCTGTGTTTCAAAAGATTACTTATAAATTCTGCGTATTATTTTTAGAGCAAACTATATATTTAGAGAGAGAAGGATTCTAAAAATAAAAGAATTATTATCATTCCCACTTTAATCTATCAGTTAAAGTATTTCTAAGTAAAGCAGATTCAAACACATCTTATTCCTATATAATCATTCATTTAATTCAACCTTCTGTACTAGAGTACTTCATCAATTGATGAGTGGAAAAATACAGAAAGGTATTTTTAAATCATCATTTCCACCAATACTAGTTCTAAGATCATTTACTATGTTAAACAAATATAGGTAAAATCCTGAACAAGATGCAGGCTTAACAGTTTAATTGCAGCTGCAACTAATTAAGGAATGATAGTAAACTAATCTTAACTACTTCGTTTTAGTACTTTTACTTGCATAAAAATAAATTAACACATTAGAACTTGATAACTTGTAGAAGAGACAAACATCCCAAGGAGCCCATTCCACCCAACATTTTCCTAAAGAAAGCTCACTACTTGTCTTAGGACCCCCGAGCTTGTCCATTGAACCACCAGGTTGAAAGCAATGTGTAAAAGGATGGAATTGAATACCACTACAACTCCACAGAGGTACTAAACAATAGTGCTTTTGCACTCTGTAGTAAAGAACTCAGCTGGAAAAAAAAGCTGCACTAGCTCTAAAAACAGTCTTAGAAACTCAAACCACTTCTTCCTTTCCCATCATTGAATCTCTTGTGCACATTTCTCAAATTTAAAAAATTTCACAAGGTAATGATTGAATAACCCCCTGTTGAAATTCGATGGGTAGATATATGCATGCCTAGGTCTTTTGGTCATTTCTTTATTTAATGAGCGACCTACTCCGTTCCACTTTCTTGGGGAACATGAACACAAAATTAGGGAAGTTTCCCCCTACAACAACTACAAGTGGTTGAGGATGCTTCCATGTGTCAATTTGCTCTCGCCCCAGTCTATTCCACCTAGTGGGCCAGTGGACACTCATTCAACAGTCTCCTTAGGCCATTTGTCTCATCTTTTATTTATTAATAATAAAATATTCAAGATAATTAATTATAGTCATCCTTACCCCACATGGTTAATAGTCACAAACTTTACAATAAAAATAAAATATAATGTCTCCTTTAAACATAAAATGTTATTGAAATTGGGGTAGGTGACAGGACATGACTTATCTTGAGTCTCTGAGGTCGTCTCAATCTATGAGAAATGGTGGCGAAAGAAGCAGCTAGAGCTTCAAGAAGGTTATGCTCTTCAATGCACACAAAAACATCAAATCCACCACATACCATATGAAATTTCAAGAAACCTGTTTTCTTAATGCATTTTTGAGATGGGTACCTTGATGCCAATAGAAAACAATTATGACATGCTTCAAAATACGAACATACAAACCTAGTTCAAACTTCCCTTCCTCCATTTTCTCATGAATGGAATGATCTAAAACACCCATCTCTTTCAATATTCTACCCATTATTTGTTTGTCCCTATAGAAGCCCATTGTCGATAGGGATAGTTGATTCAAGGAGTTAAAATCGATTATGATATTGAGACATTGTACAGCAATGGGTACATCTCGATTGCAAAGACGCACAATCTACACTTATGGAAGATGTACCTTCTCTACAAAGCTCAATTGCTGCATGTCAAACACAATCTTCATAACTTGGAAGAGAGGCCTCCAAATACTTGCTTGAGACTTGAGCAATAGCAGTCTCGTTCAATAACTCAAGTGGAAGGATTTCAAAATTCATTAATGCACTTGGAGATTGATTAGTGGTGATTACTGTTTATGGTATTGAATCACGGGTCTCATCCGAAATAAATTCTGGAGGATTTTCAAGTGTCGAATTCATCAATGCACTTGGGTCTTGGTTACTTATTAAAATTGTTTGTAGCTATGAATCTAGTGCCTTGTCTGAATTGGATTTTGAATAGTTTTCAATTGTGGATTGCATCACATAGGAAAAATCATGTTGTAAGGACTTCAAGTCCTCCACCATCCCTTCATTCACCACCCATATGGTATCAGCAGTTGTGAAAATCTGAGGTTCATAGGATTTTTCTTCTCTAATTTTAGGTGAAGCAGGGAGGTCCTTAGCTTCTTATCTGCAAACTGAAATGCCTCTACCAAAGAATTTAGGGAACACATCATTTCCTCTTCTATCTCACTTGGAGACAAATACTATCCACCCATCGTAAGCAATGAGAATTTGCAGAGAACAATAAAAAATGAAAAAATAAAAATTTCACAAAGAATCTATTACCTTACAAACCCCCACAAAAGCACTTGTGTGGTATATGACTAGGCAAAAACGATTATATATTGATGTATAGATTAGATACATAGGCATAATTTAATAATGCATTTCAGTTAAACAAAATGCATTAACTACTAGCTATATAATTGCATGGACAACTAGAAGAAAATAAACCCATGAAATTTACACTCAAACCAAACGAGACCAGCAAAAAAAGATGGGAAAATTGGGAAAGAATACCTAATAGCTTATTGATACCAAATTATATGCCTCTATAATTCTTGACACCAAATTATATGCCTCTCAATCTCAATGGTAGAAAACCAAATGGTAAAATGATGGTGCACAATAGGTAGGACATTGATTGAAGGGGAAGGTAATGCCAAAATTTATCTGTCCACTTTTAAAGATAGTGGGTTGGTGATAGCGTTGAGAAGTGACAGGAAGCGAATTTCGTGATCATCACACACTTGTCGCTACACACAACGTAGATCGAGTGCATGTTTTTTTAATATTGACTCTGATGCTTGGCTTTCCAAATATTTGAGGGTCAATGATGCCCCAAATCCTGATGTCTTTCATGACTTAATAACAAAATTGAATGCATTTAGTTAACATTGAAAGTTATTATTAGTTTCTTGATACCTAATTATCCCTATTCTTGTTTACTAACAGTACTCGATATGGAACTCCTATATCCTGGTTTTTCCAAAATGGTTTTGACATTTGTCAAAAGAAAAAATTTAAATTCCAAAGCTCTTACTGTAATCCATAGGTTAAAAATTCAAAAGATGAAATTGAAACCTGTCAATCCATTTTAGATTGAAATTTCATACCATAATCCATGATATAATCCAAGATACAATTTCAAAAGGACGATTTATGATGAAAAAGAGTATGCTACGTGATAACCAGATACGTTAAGCATTCAATGGATTTTTTATACCAAATATGCCAACGGATCGATTGAATAACGTGGGTAACTGTATGAGTAGGGTGGGTTTATCATCAAATGTCTAGAAGAATTACAAGATTAATGTCAATGACAACATAACTCACTAACATGACTTCACAGAAATCAGGACTTCATGGGAATCAAGAGTCGTCATCTCCATGGTGGATTTCCCTACTCATCCATTATAATGTACACCAACCACCTACTCATTCTCCCATCCTATTCTTGACTGGATATATTTCCAAATAACCCTAGGTAAATATCTCTTTTTGATTTGGTGATTATCTTTCAACACATGCTTTTATTGCTGGAGGAAAGACAAAATCTTATGTACTGATTAATTAGATAGTGGATCCAGTGTACTTGAGGATTCTCTCTCTATTTATAGAAGAAAATATTTTATATTGATGTATAGATTAGATACACATGAAGAATTCAACATTGCCTATCCCTTGTTATTACAGTTCAACAATTGGAAACAAAATGCATTAATTACTAGCTATCAAGCACTTCCCTTGTTATTACAGTTAAACAGTTGAAAACAAAATGCATTAACTACTAGTTATATATTTGCATAGCCAATTAGAAGAAAATAACGCCATTGAGTTACAATAAAACTAAAACCAAACCAGAGCAACAAAAATAAATAGATTGAGAAAGTTTTATATATTGATGTATAGATTATATACACATGCAGAATTCAACAGTGCTTATGCTTTGTTATTACAGTTCAACAATTGGAAACAAAATGCATTAACTACTAGCTATCAAGCACTTCCCTTGTTATTACAGTTAAACACTTGAAAACAAAATGCATTAACTACTAGTTATATATTCTCATAGCCAATTAGAAGAAAATAACGCTATTGAATTACAATAAAACTAAAACCAAACTAGAGTAACAAAAAGAAATATATCAAATATTTGGACAACATACCTAATAGCTTCTTTATACCAAATTATATGCCTCTCAAGCTTAATGGTAGAAAACTAAAACAGTAAAATGATGGTGCATAATAGGCAATGTTGATTGAAGGGGAAGGTAATGCATAAATGTATTCACACTGTGCATGGTGTGTTTGAGAAGTAGATGAATCTTGGCTCCAGGTGCATGGCCATTTTTTTGATAAACGAGAATATTTAATGAAACTTAACGCATTTCCTCTTACCAATGCAATAATAATTACAAATCTCTGTGTAGTAACTAATATTAATAATCATCATGTTTACCAATTCATCATTGTTATTTTGAGTAATCAAATGACATTAATAGTTTTTCTAGCAACAATCCACATATAAAAAAACTCTACCAAATTGTGTTTCTTAGTTGAAGTATTTCTTCACTGCATTAAACTCCATTAGTCTTCCTTATCCTAGATACAAGAGAGCAGCATTAATGTGACTAGAATTTAATGAGATGGTAATGAGGAGGCATGTGATTTATGAACCACAAAGTCATTAACAAGTTAGGCATGTCAACGTGTAACTCTACCTCACTATAAAGGCATGCTATCAAGTGACACTGTGTAAGTGGTATTGGGAAATGGGAAGAATGGCTTCATAATTCTTCAATGACAAGCCATAACCCTGCCTCCTAGAATTCGCCCCACAAACCAAAGCAACAACATTAAAAAACATAACTGACATGCATTTAAGAATTGCTTACATCTCTTAGCCGTTGGGTCTTGGGGCAGTGGAATCTAAGCCAACGTCACCTTGACAGAACCAATGACAATTTAAAAAAATCAATAATTAAAAAAATCATTAAATACATGTTACTCTATACTATATAAAAACCTTCGTTTAAGCTGTAAATTTTTTCAAATTGCTAAGAATTAATACACTTAACCAATTCATATATATCCCCTTGTCGGGGACATAATAAGGGGATATGGGACCCAAAAGGAATTTAGTTTACCATATTCACATTTAAATGGGTCACATAAATGATAAATTCTAAGAAACTAAGGTGGCATGGATTCATGGAGACACTTGGAAGCTTGTGGAGCCTTTGGGTGACTAGATTCCTAGCACACTTGGCATGGTATTCATCCAAATTCGCACATGGATAATGTAACATTATTGGATGGTGATGTGGTGTCAAATATAATATAATGAGCCAAGTAATTTGAATTGGAAAAGTAGGTTAAGTCCCATGGAATAGGACGAGACTAGAATACAAGGTGTGCCACTTGGAAGGAGACTCTATGCACTCTATGACAACAAATGATGGAACATTATATGGAAACTATGAAAAATTTAGACCTGATTTCAGACATATAAAATTTTTTACATGCGAGGGATAAAAATAGCCACCAAGAGGTCAAATTTGGGAGTTAGAGGCATCCATTCAAATTGGGGAAATAACTGGAGCATGAAGAGGAAGAGAAGTGTCATGAGAGTTACTAAACCACTAAGATGAGTTGGAGGAAGCTCATCAAGGGAAATTTGATTTTAAGAGGCCTAATGAATTCAATGAAAGGATTTCTTGAGGAATTATAATATATTTTTATCATTTTTTAATTGGCCTTTGGCATTTTGGAGAGATTTTATTTGTCCATTGCACGGTGAGTGTTCACTTGTCGTGCTTGTGAACCAATTTCGAGGGAGTTGGATTCCTTTCCAAGTTGTTTGATGGAGAGGAAATTAATACCTACCATGGGAGCTCATTAAAGGATATTTATATTTAGTTTGAAGGTCCATATAGTTGAATTATCATCTATTTCCCCATTCTCTCATTCCTTCTTCTCCATTCCCCCACACTCTCATTTGATGACACACTTGTTTGAGTGGTTCTTGCGCTATGCTGAGTTACATAGTTAATGCCAAAGATTTGATACATGATTCATGGCTCTTTAATATAATTTTCATATTATCTATAAGTCAAAATATTAAAAATACATGTATGAAAGGCTTGCATTCCCATGGTATGGAATAACTAGTTTTCATGGATTTGGATTCAATATTGAAGTAGCTTTATATGAGTTTTGTATGAGGAATTTATATGATTTTGATTATGTTGTAGAAGACATATATTATTTAATAATTTGTAATTTTAATCCCATATTCTATTCAACTTGAAATCCAAGAAACTAATGTGCAAAAAATCTTGCATTCCCATGCCATTGTATCCCCAGTTTTCATGGATTTTCACTTCAACCTTGAAGTAGTCTTATACCAAATTTGTATGAGGAATATTATATGATTTGGATGATGTTGGGAAATACATATATGATGTATTACTCTATAATTTCATTTCCTTATTCTATGTGGATCTAAATCCAATAAACGCATGCGTGAAAATCTTGCATCCCCATGCCATTGAGTCACTAGTTTCCATCACTTTGGCTTCAATCTTGAAGGAGTCTTGTATCCGATTTTTTATGAGGGATGTTATATAAGTTTGATGATGATTTGAAATCCATATATGATGTGATACTATTTAATTTCATGTCCCTATTCTTCGTGGGTCGAAATCCAAGAAATCCATATGTGAATCTCTTGCAATTACATGCTACTAATTCACTAGTTTTCATGTATTTGACTCCCATACTGAATTAGTTGTGTGGAATACTTGTATGAGGGGATTTATATGGTGTTTAATACTTTTGGGGAATAAATTTTTATTCTGTATATGGTTTCTATATGTCTCATCCTGATCTGAGCCATTAACTCTACCTTTCATATATCAAAATCAAGCTAGTTATGTCATTTCCCCATAAGCAATTTCATTATAGGTTATCAAACGGATGTGGCACTCTATAACCTGTTTGTAGAACTAATAACCACATTTAATGATAGTCCAAAATGTCCTATATTCATCCCCATACTCTTATTACAAATTTTGTAGGTTTGTACATGAGTTGGGAACCCTAGTTGGCCTACACCCTAGGGGGAATTTCCTCACAATTTCCTAGTAATTTTGGCCTTTATGTCATTAGCCCCAAAAAAGGCTTCAGAGGTATAAAGTTTGATAAATAGTATCCATAAACCAACTTTGAATTTTTTAAGACTCACCATACCACTTCCTTTCAAATTCTGGACCATTCGGTGAATGTTGGAACCCTCCAGAGTCATGACTAGTTAAGCTCGAATTTTGCATGAATTGCACTTTTCTCTAAAATTTCAAAATAGGGACATTACAGTGGTATCAAATCATGGTATTGGATCCCATTGAATTTATTTATGATAGATATGAATTTAATAAATTCTTGAATTCATTTTTTTTTTATACGACTAAGCAACTTATGCAAGAGTTCGAATTGGTGGCTAGCCAACTTAGGGGTAATATGGAAGCAAGGGGTAATTGAAATTTCTATCATGGAGAGAAACATACTAACATTCATTTTGAATACTTTTATGATTGGTTGAATGGATTTGGGAACAATTATTCAAATGTTAATTCATTAAGGGACAATCAGTAATCCACAAGTTTGGAGGAGCATGAAATGAGAAAAACTCAACCTACTTTTTAAAAGAGCCTAGATACACCATTAAAGGAAGAAACAATGAATAATTAATTGGAGCATAAATTACCTCAAGGTGATTGTAGAGAATAACGTAAAGAGGAAAGTGAATATAATCACACAATCCTTACCAATGGGGGTTCTGCAAATCAAAGAGAATCTATTGATGGATCATTAAATTATGAAAGAGTACCTACTGATGGGTTCTCACAACTCTATTTTGGTAACATAGAGATTGTATTTGAAAATGTTGATTCAATAAAAATTTCTCATAAGAATGAATATTAATACCTTGTGACAGATAATGAAGAGCCGAGATCAACTTCCTCATCCCCACTTGAGCTTCAAGAAGTTGGTCAAATCAAGAAGAAAGAAGAAGAGGAGGTTCGCTCCCATGAACCATCCTTCATTGAAGGGTCCTTGAATATTAGTTAAATGGATATCCATGAGGCTCTTAGAATACTCCATGTCACTAAATAATTGGTGTCAAATTATTATTGGAAAATTTCTTCATCGAAGGAGCCATCCTTCCTTGAAGACATGGAGAAGATTCAAAGCGCAATGTGCAACATTGAATGTAATTTCATGTACTTGATTTTTTATAGAAACAATTTGGTTGAGATTAATGAAGGGTTACATGAAGCATACTTGAATAATAGTGAGGATATTCATAATCTCAAAATTCAAAATGAGCAACTTCTTGAGAGGTTTCAAGATACTTGTTCTTCTTCCTATGTTTCAAATTGTCACATGGTAGATTACTTAGAGAAATTTCATGACATGAGGGATCATGAGAAACATGGAAAATTGTAGGTACTTGATGTTTTTGAATATGAGCTTGATGAGAGCCAATCACTAGTTGTGGTGGAAGATGAACTTGAGTTGCCTCTTGAATATGGGTGCACACTTTTTGAAGAAGTGCATGACTCCACTACCTTGGAACTAACCTATGGGGAAAGTTTTTCATTTTTGAGGGAGGTGCATGTTCCTACCCCTATGGAGCCTTCACATGATGAACATTTTTCACTTTCTAATCCTTTGGGTGAGTTGGTTCTTTCTCCTATATCCTACACTTCCATATTTTGCAGCATTCATGCTAATGAAGTATGGGTGAAAGGTTTCTTTTTAATGATACCACATAAGGAGTATGAAACTTCTATCTCTGCTTTTGATGATGACATTATTAAAGCACCATATTATTTAGATTTTCAGCAGAATCCTTTGTTACATTATGATGATACACATCTACATGGGTGCACCTATGATGTTCACTTGAGTCACCTTGAGATTAATGATTTTACTTACTCCTTTCCTAGTCCATTTGATGTTGGAGGAACTTCATCCCACACTTGGCTGAAGAGATATATGAGTGAAGAAAATTATTCTTGGAAGAAACATCCTCTATTATTTCATGATGGTATACATATTCATGGGTGTATTTATGAGACTTCTTTGAGCCACTTGAAGTCTTCATGTTTTCTTTGCTCCTTATTTGGTTCATATTTTGGTGAAGGTTCTTCATTCACTTCTTGGATGAAAGAACACATGGCCGAATATTATTTTGGAGCAGCATTATGGGACGTGGGATCCTCACCTATGTCATTGGAGCAGATTTGATATAATATTTGATGCTTGTGTGTATGTGCCACATAATGATCTACTTACTTGGATGTACAAGAACTTTCATGATTCTTTGATTAGGTACCTTCTTAATGTACATTTGTATGATCTTATCATGTACTTTCATGATCTATATTTTGTACTCATGATGTTTGGAAGGGTGCAATACAAGAAATGGGATCCTGGCATTGCTTGGTTTCATCTCACTTGGAGTAGCAGTTCGATTGTTTCTTTGAGAAAGCAAAACAACCACTACAACAAAATACCCTTTTGGGGGTGGTTTTGGCTTACAGTGCTTTTGCTTAATCCCCCCCTTCCTCCCCAATTTTCTTTTATGCCTTTGGGGGTGGTTATGAACCCCGCCCCCCCAAAAGTCCCAAGAATTGGACTTTTGGGGGCGTTTTTTTTTTAAATCGCCCCCAAAATTCCAATTATCGAGACTTCTTTTGTGGGGGGTTAGAAAGACACCCTTTAAAGGTGTTTTTGAAGGAGGTTTTTAG
>LPNX010578299.1:121233-160352 GCA_001517045.1 Pseudotsuga menziesii
AAAAATTCATGAGAATTAGACTTTTATGGGCATTTTTTAGAACCCCCCCCAAAGTCATGAGAATTAGTCTTTTGGGGGTGGTTGTTTTAAAATCCCCCCCAAAACTCATGAGAATTAGACTTTTGGGGGCGGATTTTATAAAACCTCCTCCACAAGTCATGAGAATTAGACTTTTGGGGGTTGTTTTAAACTCTCATGACTTTTGGAGGGGGTTTTTTAAAGACCCCCCTTAAAGACATTTTCAAGGCAGTTTTACCTTGTGGCATATTTTCTAAAACCCCCTCTAAACACATTTTCAAGGAGGTTTTACCTTGCAGAAAATTTTCTAAATGCCCCCCCCCCTCCCCAAAGAAAAAAAGTTCTGAGAATTGATCTTTTAGGGAGGTTCTTAAACCACCTCCCTACCTCCCCCCCCCACCAAAAAAAGTCACGGAATTGAAATTTTGGTGGCGGTTTTTAAAAAACCCCCCAAAATTCAAATTCTCAAGACTTTTGGGGGTGGTTCTTAAACCTCGCCCCCCCCAAAAAAAGAAATTCCCGTTGGGATTTTGGAAATACCCCACCCCCTAAAGATTATTTTTTAGGCAGTTTTAAACACCCCCCCCAAAATTAATGATAAATGAGCTATTTGTGGCAGTTCTTTTAAAGCCACCCCCAAAAGTCATAATAATTTGACTTTTGGAGGCCGTTGTTTGAAATCCGCCCCCAAATGGCATGATAATTGGGATTTTGGTGGTGGTTGTTTTAAAGTAGCCCCCAAAAGTTATGGGAATTTGGACTTGTGGTGGTGGTTGTGATAAATACGCCCTCAAAAGTACAATTACCATGAAATTTTTCCGGGGAGGGTTGACTTGAACCCCCATAAAGGTCCTTTTAAGTCGATTTTTTAAAAACCTCCTTTAAAAGTCACAAGAATTAAGACTTTTGGGGGAGGTGTTTCTATCACATTTGAAAATCCCACAACATATCCCATGCATAGGAAATACTTGGCATGTGATTGAGATGTCGTATCACATTTGAAGGTTTAGTACACCAAGGATGGTTCTCATGACCCAATTCATGTTACAGGGTGAATATCTAGAGTTTTAGTCTATAAAATGCAGCTTTTTGGTTCTACGTAGGCCATCCATGAGGCCCTAGTCCACCTTTTCCCTGTAATAGGGATATGGTGGCTATTTTGAGATTCGTCGCATTATGGATTCTTCTTGGTCACTAATCCTTCATTTGATAACAAAACCCATGTTTTTGGGATAGAAAATTTTCCTATGGTGCTCATGTTCTTTGCATAGTAACCCACATTATTGCATAGGGATTGTGTAGGGAATCCTTTTCCTACATGTGAGATATATCCAACAAGTTAAGGAGGGGTACATTAGGGATCAAAATTGAGGACCATTCCATGATATAATGAAAAAACTAGGACCTTACATTGTATCATGTTTTTTACTATGGAGATATGTTACATGGCTGTGGTCTAAAGCCACCATATTGGCCCTCTATAGGGAATCTTTGGTTTGGAAGTGGAATATGGTGCTAGTTTTGAAGTTAATTAGAAAAATAGACATGGATGTTCTTGGTTCTCATCATTGGTGCCTATTCATCATTAATCCATCATTTGATACCAAAACCCATGTTATTGGGATAAAAAATGTGTTAATGGGGCTCATGGTCATTGCTAAATAACCCATGTCATTGCATAGGGCATGTGTAGGGAATCCTTAGCTTCCTACATGTGATATGTGGCCACCAAATTGAGGAGGGGAAGACTAGGGATAGATCTTAAGGACCATTCCATGGTATAACAGAAAATATAGGACCTTATGTTGCCATGGTCCTTGTGTAGGGACCTACACATAATTACTTTACCTTATAAGTGAGATATGGTGGCCATTTCAATATGTGTAACATTGATAAGGATGATTATTGTGTCCTATAGCATGACCCATGGACTAAATTTAGGGTCTTATGCCATATTAATTTTCTATGTGGTTGATGGTCCATGCATGTTAACCTAGAATACCGCATAAGAACTATGTATGGAAACTCTATCCTACATCTAACAATGTGGCTCATGAGTGATGCGTCAAAAGCCCTTGAGACAACACATAATCTATATGGAGGAAAAATTCTTTCAACTACAATTGGGATATGTTTGTGTTTTTATATTTATAATATTAATTTTTTCACAACAATCTTGGACAAAGTATAAACTCACAAGTGATTCAATTGACAAAATACACATGAAAATGATGCAACGGTACTGCAATAGGAGGTTTTAGTTCTGTATAATCAATAATGGAGTGAATAATACAATACAGTCTCATGTATAATGCATGAATATGAAGCTAATTCAAATACTCAAGGAGGCCATTCAAATTACATGGATGAGTGTATCTTAACTGAATGTCAGACACACTCGGCACACTTATTTAACCACTAAACAGATCAATAACTGATTGTCACACCAAGTCCTAACTGAATCAAAGTGAAATAGGTGACTGAGTCTAACAAAATGTGACTCAACACATTTCACTGCATGTCCAACTCAAGGCGGTAGCGCATCCATAACTACAAGTAGCTCCGATGGAGTTAACTGCAGTGCCACTTGTCATCAGAAGTGGTTGGAGGTGCCCTAGTTGTCTCCAGTTCATAAATATTAGAAAAAAATATTCAAATAATGAATGGAGGAACATTTACAACTCATATTAACTAATTGTTAGGTGAAACAACAATCGGTTAGCAATTAGGTGCATTTATGACACTCAGATCACCCCAGAATTGCTCCCTGTTTGAAGGAGGAATACCAGTTAGCCTCCTCTAATGAAGCAGAAGGCTTAGTTGGCATCCTTGACTGAAGGAGGGCATGGTTGTGCTCATGCTGATGTCATAGTGTCCTCATGTGATGCCAAGTAAGTAAGTTAAACTTAGGATAGTGGGTAAATAGGCCAAAATTGACCAAATAAGTGTGCATGTTGGGTAAATGGCTCCAACATATAACATCGATAATCTATCTCTTGTCCCACACAATGGTATATGGTTTAAATTTATGGCCTATTTTACACCATTTTTTTACGAGGTCATGGACCATCATGATTCCCTTAACCATCACATAGCATGAATCTACATAGAAACTATCCACGGGGACTTCACTTGTTGACCAATATCCTATAACGTTAGTTCATATTGTGGGTTTTAAAATGATAAAAAATTGAACCAATATATTGCAGGTATTGGGGGGGATGAGGGGTGTAAGGTGGGGGTGGGTAGGGTGATTTATAAGGATTGAGGTATAAAAAGGGGTGGGGAGGAGGTTTTAAGTATTGGGAGGGGGTTTCAACAAAAAGAGTTTGGGTCACTATCTCTAGAAATTAAGGGTATTCTTTAATATCCCACGATCTCACGTGGTATGTGAGAGGTTCACTAAGTGAAGTCCCCGTGAAAATATCTAGTCTACATTGGAGACATGGTCATCATTTTTAAAACTTGCGCATAGGGCATGGTTCTTGATGTGTGACTTAAAATATAGTAAAAACTATGGTCTTGGGATGTAATATTTTCCTCTAAAGCTCATGCTCCATACATGGGGCCCCAAATTAGCACCATAATCCCTCCACAGGGAATATTTGGCATGTAAATTTGATATGGTCATGGCCATTTTGTGGTTTAGAACAACATGGATGATTACAAATGATACCAAAGTAAAGGTTCCATGAGTTGTCATTTGTGGGGTCCTTAGCCACACGTAGGCCTTATAAATGGGAACTTTGTCATGTGATCATTAGGATATGGTATCCATTTAAAGTTTGTTACACCAAGTTGATTTCAATGCTAATAATGTAGGTTGTTTTTTCAAAACTTTAGTGTACTATAAGGCTCTTCATGGGAAACAGGAATGGTTCTCACGGCCTGAGCTATCATTCATGGACAAAATTTAGGGCCTTATCGATGATGATGATTATGACAAGGATTAAATTTTTATTTTGATTAGGGTTTAATTGGTTAATGGGTTAGGGTATTTAGGCATAGGGGGTTTATAAGGAGTAATGGTTAAGGTTTAACAAGGTTATGGTTACTATGGTCATTATGGTCACATTATGGGGTTAAGGAGTTGGTGGGGGTTATATATCGTATAGCAGTGGAATTCTATTTATATGCAATATGTTCTTGTGTTGATTTTTCTAGTGATAGAAATATACACCATCACTCTAAATTCCCTCTCATTACAAGCCATTATTATAGTGTCATATTGCTAGGGTGGGATTTCTTTCTAGATTAATACTTCCTCCAAAATAATAAAATCAATGTTCCAATAAAAGAGAATCCCAACAGGTACTCAGTATCTCCTTAATAAAATGTCTTTTCAACAGAAATAAGTACTTTTGTATCCATAACCACTTGAAGACCATGGAAATGTGTATCCCTATTTTAGCTTGTATTTGAGCTCGTTGCGAGTTTAGACCTTCCTTGACTTTGGGGTTATGTTATACCATTTTTTGCACCCAAGGGTGACATTAATTCAACATAATTAGTATGATATAGAAGGAAGAACATTTTATATGGTATCTCATGGCATCGATCCATATGTGCCATTTCACTTTTTCATGGTCCCATATTATACTTGATTATTACACAAGCATGGGTATTCCTTTCTCATATTAAGAGATACATATGCTCCCCCTTACTATGTTTGCAGGTGGTCTCATTCATCTCTTCAACATATAATTTCCTCATTTAATCTCTCTCCTTCTTTTTATATAATGATTTATTTCAAACTTTATTTCCCTCCTAGCCTTATACATCAAGGGGCATGTGTTAAAATGACACTTATGTCCTTATGTGACACTGATGTTTGATGTTGAATACATCCCAAAATGATCCAATCACAACAAATTACCACAAAAATGAAGTAATGCAACCCAAAACTCATATGACAAGGGTATATTAATGCTTGAGAGTCAATTCTCACAAAAGTCAAACAATGTTCATTTTCTAGACAAGCTAGTGCTATAATGCACCCTTCCCTTTACAATTGACTCGAGAAATGTATAAAACACTAACAAATAACCACTACCCTATCAAATATGTGAAAATACAAATTTTCACGACCTAGTTAATTCTGATTAGCTCATGATGACGTTTTATCTAGGTGGTATCGACTGGGGTTGAATTAACAAATTTTTTTGGAGGCTTAAACCTTTGTGGATTTATTTCATTCCCATGTGAATATTTTCTCAAACTAAGCTCCAAATTTGTATATAAATAAATTCATCCTCCTTATCCATTTTCAAAAGACTTTAGAGTGATAAATGCTGCTAGAGATTCCATTGGATTGAGTTACCTACTTGCACCAATCCCCATTCCTTCATTCTCATATTGTTATGTTTTTTTCGATGGAATATAAATCATAGAAATCCCTACAACTACTTACCCTAGTTTCAAGGATGGTGTAAGGGGTAAACCATTCTATTGTAATTTTGGTACCCTAACCTAACATGGGCATCGAGTGAGGTCCAAAATATTTACAGAGGTAACTAGCCTAAGGACTTGACATCGTGAACTCCAGCTTGCAATTCATAGTAAGAAATCACTCCATATAACCCATTGGCTTGTATATTCATACTATTATGCTACCAAAAAATTGTACTAATATCATCATCATATCAATATTCTGCAAGATAACATACTGTCTACTTGTCCAATTCACTTCCCAAGGTAATTCCTTTTTCAACAGGGTCACATTCATTTATAGATATTCCATAACTTTATTTTGAACGTTATTCTCAAAGCTGTCAATAGTGCCATGTAATAAAATAGTACCTCACAACAAGCACAGTCAGTAGGTCAACATACATCACTTCTCATGTCATCTTACATGCCCAATGCACTTTTCTTTTATGTCAATGCCAACCATCTACTTTGTCATCATACTACCTCATCCATGGCTCTATCAACATAGACATACATGTCATCATAGTTAATGTATCTCATCTAGTTTCCATCAATTCCAACTTGTATTGCCATATTTCCAATGGAACTAATAGATTAAATTTGTTTTTCTCATGATTCATTGAGGTGAGAAACCTTAATATCATTCCTTCATTTAACACATATGATAAGGAAACAATCCATATTAAGGAAACGATCCTTCATATTGATCACAATCCCCTCATTCATTTTAATTCACAATCTAAGATTCGACAGTAAAGGAACCTTAAATGTACTTCTTATCTTCACCAATTTCATGTCATTTTTGAGAGAAAGAGTAGACTACTAATAAAATTTTTGAATGTTGTCCAACATACGTTGAATCCTTACATCCTTATATACAATCATTTGTCCATTTCAACTAGTCTCCAATGGCTTCTTCTCTTAAACTCCTTGTGGCCTCAAACATTAAAGTTTCCTCCATTTGTCCCTCCATCACTCTACACCATGTGAATACATTATCCTCCACATCCCACTATAAGAAATATAAGTGTTTTTCTCACATATTGATGTAGTGGTATGGTATTAGTACCTTCTCATTATTCATTTTAAGTTAAACCTCCTTGGTTTAACAATGTTTCTACCAACCAATATAATTAATTGTACATATACAAGTCACCATAAATATCATATATTACCTTCATTATTTGGTGATTTAGTTGTTCCTCGATTATCTAATTCTATTCATTATAAATCTAGATGCATGAAACTATTTATAACATGTACAACCAAACCCTTTTTTCACACTTTTGTTTGGCATCTACATCAATAAAATTAATATTAATAATGTCAAACTTGTTTTCATCCTTATTTGATACACTTATGACATTGTTCCTCTCACTAAATTAGTTTATGATATTCATAAGAAGCTATATATTCTCACACAATTGTTCAAAAAATTTAAACTTCCATTAATATTTATCAAACCAAAATTATGATTGTGAAATTTAAGATCATTATTTGTTCTCTAATTTTGCAAAGGGTTGGGTATTCGTTGAACAATCCTCACAATACATGATCAATGTTTAATCATCATTTAGTCTCAGATATCAAGTCCCCCACATTAAAATTTATATTACTATACATTTTTATACACATCACTTAAGAAAATTGTAAACAATGCTAATGCAATGCTATTGACATCTTGAAAAAGTCCATACTGTTGCATTGGTGTAAGTTACAAGTCGTTTAAGCGACCCCTCTGAGGCATACATAAAAAACAAACCAAGGGAATATTTCATTTATTGATCATTGGTCATTCTAGTGTAAGGTGTTTTGTGAGACCTACTTGCATTGAATTCCTACCTCCAAGTGATTTGTTTCATCTTCATGCATCCAAAATGAGATCTTTGGCTTTGTTCTTCTAGATTATTATGAACAAAGCACTTGTGACTTCAAACTTTGCTAAGATCGTTATTTTTACAAAGTTTGGAGGATTTATTTTCAATCCATTTTGAATAAATTGAATAAAAGAGAGTCGATTTTTCATACCTTACACATAAAACAAGCTTGCTATCATTTATTCATTTGTTATTTTGTCTTCCCTCAGTTGTTGCAAACCCATATGGTGGGATTTGAATCAAATGAATTTTCAATAAAAGTCCTTAGTTTCATTATTATCTTGATTGTATTTTTTTATTTATCCTTGGTATTGGGTTTATATCCCCCCTTCTCCATCTTCTCATGGTTATTGACCTCATGAGTGAGTTTAATGAAGCAAGGGACCTTGGTTTGGGTTTTTTAGTGGCACCCCCTTCCCTTTCCACTAACCTACTACACAACCATAATAGTTCCTATTTCCATTATCCTCTACTTGTACATGTATAAGATTACAGGGATTGTCCCATAGTTAATGGAAATGCTAATTCAATTTTATGTTAGTGAAAGGAGATATTTCCATGGTCTAGATTTTGGAACTAGCCATTTTCCATATAGTCTAGATTTTGGATCATGGATTAAGAAATTCATCTCCTTCAAAGGTACACTTTTGAACATTAATTTGAACTTTAAGAATCCCTCATTTTTGTCTATCTACATCGATAAGTTCACCTTGGGACTTTATTTTAAACTTT
Source organism: Pseudotsuga menziesii (assembly GCA_001517045.1). NCBI lineage: Eukaryota > Viridiplantae > Streptophyta > Pinopsida > Pinales > Pinaceae > Pseudotsuga > Pseudotsuga menziesii. The sequence continues at coordinate 129,291 of LPNX010578299.1, forward strand.
CCCTCTAGGGTCAAGGAGGAATACTAAATAGTCGATGGGTTGATGTGTAAGGATAATAAGTTATGAAAGACATGGAATGATAATGATAACTATACGTTTGGGTGTCTATATTATCTTTCATTGGGGTTTATTCCTATGAGACATTGTTGTGATTCACCATATGATAAGGATATTTTTATCCTTGAATTGATCTCTACCTCAACAAAGAGTGTCATTCTTAATTGTATCGTTGACTTCTTTATTAGGCTTTAGCAGCAAGGTTTCCACTTGTACACTGAAATTCTATCTTTAGTCCCTATCTAGATGTAAATGCTTAGTTTTCCTCTAGAGTATTGGCATGAAAAATTTGTTATTTTCATTAAAGATGCACTATATAACTTTGTTACCCTTGCTCTAGAGATGGTAAATTTGGCTATTATTGCTTGTTCTTGTATTTGTAATAATATTGATTTGAACAAGTGTATTTTTTAGGAAACCATTAAATATTGCAATGGTTGTACTAAAATTCAAATGTTGGACTATGAATGCATTTATTTTCACCATAGGGTATTCATTTGCACATGACCACTCGGTTTCCTCCTATTTGAAGGCTAACGCTTCATCTCATACTACTTCATATTCAAAGAAGTGTATAAATTGCAAAGACACTTGATGGAAGAACTCTGATAGAGAAATCAATATGGAGGAATTGATATTGCATTAAAGTGTTGAAGATGATTCCAAGTTTCTTTTCTTTATGGATGGTCTATTTCTACACCTTAATGGGAATGGTTTAGTGTTGAGGCCTCCCAACATTATTAAAGGTATACAATAATATTTTTTTGTGGAGGATATCTACTCACAAATGCAAGAAACTCTAGTTATAGACATCGTCCTCTTAGATGAGGGTTGGATACAAGTCAAGAAGGAGAAATAATTGAAATCTTATTTCAGGTTTACTTGTTACCCATAATATTAAAAAAAGGATATGCCTTTTTGATTAAAAAGCACCGATGATAAAAATATTTTTATAAGAAATAATATTAGAAAGGAATTGTCTAGTTGTTTGGAAACTCTTAGAATTCTAAGAAATTAAGGTCATGCATGTATTCTTAATATTGTAGTATTTCTCATGGTATTTACCTTGTCATTGGTTTAACCCCCATCAAATATGGTCACAACAATAACTATAATACCTTAAATATTTTTAGTGAAAGAGTACATTTACTTTTATTAAAAAAAAATCTAGTACACTATGAATTACAAGAACACTACTATCCACATTATTTATTTGTGCAACTACACTCTTCTTATTTTCATCCAATAGGATTTATTTGGTTCCTATAAAAAGTCACCAATGCCACAAGTCTCCCCTAAGATTTTGAACCAAATTTCATTGATATAATATATGATCATAAAACAATATTATTATAAAATGGTTAACCATAAAATATCATTGTTATATTGAATTTATATTTTAATTCTACAACATTAAGGTTTTTGTTTCCCTCTATTGGAATTTTGTGGATTTTCATTTCCTTCCCTCCATTTGAATTTTGGGATGCCAATTTGAAAAACGTAGAACACTTTTCTAGTTCAGGAGGAAGAGAAACAAAAACCAAATGTGGTCGCATTGATGGAAATTATCATTGCTTAAGCCAAAAATGGGTTTCACTAGGATGCCTTCATACATTTTCTGGAAATGAAACAAGACATATTTTATTTGAATTAGTTACATTTGTCACCATTCATTGGGTATGTGCCCATTTTCCAGACATTAGTTTAGGGAAGGAAGTTCACAATAACATAGTTGGAAGTGGGTTTTAGATCCATGTCTTTGTGGGAAACACAATTTTAGACAAAATCAACAGGAGAAATTGCAAATCCATATCAAAGAACCATTAAAGGTATAAATAGGGGAAAAAGTATTTTAAGCTCTGCTTCCAATTGCAGATAAAGATCCAGAGCTAGATAAGGCCAGGGGTATAATAACCTCTTCATCATGATGGCATCCCCTCCAACTCTCCATTACATGAATGAAGTATAAAACAATTCAAAGCTTTCACTTATAGCTTCAAATCCTATTGCAGGACCAGGAAAATCAAAGGTAGGTACAAATATCTACGCCACAATAGTTTACTCAGCTCACTCACCACTTGCCTAGGCATCCCCTCCAATTCCTTATGATTGAAAGCCATATTCATTCTTTTGAGAGAGAAGGAATTTCACAATAACATAGTTGGAAGTGGGTTTTAGATCATGTCTTTGTGGGAAACACGTTTGTAGATATGTATGTGTGTGGAAGAATGTATGATGAATAGAAAATGTTTGAAAAAATGCTCAAGAGAAATGTGGTCACTTCGATTTCCATGATTGGAGGTTATGCTTGAAATGGGTTTCTTGATGAGGCCTTGGATTTATTTCATAGAATGCATGAATGAAGCATAATATATTGGACTTCAGTTATTGCATTTTATGCCATACACAGGCATAACGAGGAAGGATTAACACTTTTTTGTGAGATGCAAAGACCAAGCATCTAGGTGAATCAACTAATGTTTTCTAGTGTTCTTCCAACATTTGACGATTTCTGGACTTTGGAACATGGCACAGAGATCCATGAAGATACCTTGTGGATGAGCCCATAAATCGTTCATTCTCAGTAAAGTGTATTAGTGCAAACAAAAAAGGATTTGTGATTACAACATAGGTATATAGGCCTGTAAGTGTTATTTTGTTGTTCTTGTTTCCTAAATTTCAACTCCATTTTCTCTTCTTAGATACGTCTTCAAACATCTTCTTAAATCCTACAAGCCTCTAGTATTGAACCTTGCAAAAATCTATGGTTTCAAGGGGATGAATAGGGTTTAAAGGAAAACAACCATAGGGTGGGAAGTGAAAGTCTAAATCGATCTAAGCTACAAATTCTTGTGAGGATTCTAAAAGAATCTCATAATATACAAAGAAACATTGCTGGAAGTTTGAGGTATATATTAACTCCAGGAGAGACATTTGTACTGAATTTCATCGAATACAACACAATCTCTCTTAAATTTGGAAGCCAATATTAAAATGCTTGGAAGTTTCTTTGTGAATTAAATTGTTTATATGGTTACTTCATAATGTTCCATAGATCCCAAGTGGTGGAAATGAATTGAGAAGTCGTTGGAGTACAAACATATGGTATTTGCATTGGTTAGAGTATTTGCATTGGTTAGAAAGGTTGTGCTAGTCAAGTCATTTAAATACAAGAATTCTTTGTTGCAAAAAATATTCTCTCCATCGCACTTGCTTCCTACCATGCATGAAAGAAAAAACATATATAAGAAGAGAGTAGAGGTAAAGAGTCACTCCAAATGGTAGGTGATTTAGTTTCCAATCCATTACAAGACGATGTAACTGACATTGACAGTATCCCTTCCCTTATGGGTCTATTTGGGTTGTTCGTGTAAAGTAAACATATAGTAGAAGTGGGAACTTGGATTGAGTAACTGCAAGGTAAAGTCCATCCTTTGTGAATTTATAGAGACGAATGCTGAAAGTCGGGGGCTGCAAGGCTACAAAGATAGTGTGTATTTATAGGAGAATCTTTTCAAGTGATTGTTCCTCCACTAAGTAGAGTTTTCTGGATGCATAAAGAAGCCACCGAAGGTACATGAATGTAGAAATATGTTCTACTGTAGAAATATTTTTATGAACTTCCTGTTACCCCCCCATGATTTTTCCGTGGGCGTCCATGTGGTTTTTGTCACACATTTAGTGGGACTACAGGTTGATGGAGTTGATTTATTCCTTGGTTTCTTGACAGTATAGTGTTGCTTTGTGTTGTGATTATTCTCTAGAATATGATGGATTGATTTTTTATGCTAGTATCTATGGGATTATGATGTTGCACTCATTGTTCATTTTTTTGTGGCATGCCCTAGTGCTCTGTCTTATTTTTCATCTAGACCAGGTCTACATCATTTATTGATGGAGTGCTCTTGATTTTGTGGCTTGATATATCTTCTTTATGTCATGCACCATTAATTTTAGTGGAGTACTCTTACTTATTCCGCATGATATGTTAACATGGGTGTCTCATGACGGATATTCTATTGAGTGCTTTTCTTGTTTTCATGGTTTGATGACAAGTAGGTTTTCTATGTGGGAACTCTACCTTGTTGGAGGTGGTGTTTTTTTGTTGATGGCTTGTGATTGTTTTCTCTTAGAGTTCCCTTGTTCCTCTAAATATGATTGGTACTATTGGTTGTCACTATTGATTGAACGCTCTCCTTATTTCTCTATATTGACACATGTGGAGGGATGCTATAGGATTATAGGAGGGGTTGTCCCCTACTTGATGGACTTGGTTATATGTTGTGGACACTTTCCCCTTGGTTTTGATGTTTCATTCTTTGAATTGATAATGTGGATGCATTATCAGACCTATCTCAAACAATGATGCTTATGAAAATGATGTTGCATATGTTGATCAGGTTAGGGATGTTGATCAAGTTGCCATTGTGATTCAATTTTCTTTGGCAAGAAGGCTTGGCACGATTTGTCTAGAGTTTACAAAAGTGTCCAAGACTGGGGATTGTGATATTAATGGAAAGTGTCTAAGAATGGGGATCGAGAACCCTCTTCTATGCTACCCATTATTATGAATACATGCATATTATATACTTTCATTGTACCATTATTGTTGCTGCATGATAAGTCCTCTTCCACACAGCTCCTCACCACGCAAAAATACATTATATAGCCCCTTTGTTCATAATTTGTGCTATACAATGGGTCTTCATTCACATTATTTGTCACCATGCACAATTCTTATAGCTCTAGTTTTTTCAATTCTTCTACTATAGTACTAACTACTTTACAATTTTATATGATTGTTTTCCAAGGAAAATATTGTAATTTTTATTTAGCATAAATAGAAATTAAATTTTTAATTCTCATTGGCTTCAAAAATAACACATGATAGTTCAAGTTGTAACAAAACCTAATTCTCCTTGGCATATTCAGTGAATCCAATTTTAGTTTACTTGTTGGTTTAGTGGATCCCCTGCATGGCTCGTAAGTTATTGTTTTTATTTGCTAGCTTTATCCACTACTAGCCATAAATTCGACATAGCATGAAAACAAGTCTAAAACCCTCTAATACCGTATTGATGTTGACAATCCTTTTTTTATAAAAGGTTATCATGGATGGTCTTATTATAACTGGAAGTTATGGATAAACTTTGCAAGGTCTTAAAGGCCATATCCGAACTCCTCTACCTAGTTAATGCATGTTACGAAAGCCTAAAAGAAAAAAACAAAGATGTTTTTATTGATTCTTACAAGGAGGAGAAACATGCTAAATATGGCTACATTAAAAAGGAGAATTGATGTACGTCACACAATGGTCGGTTAATACCATGGTTAAGAAAGTTAAAACCATCGAATTACAGGAAGAAGAACAGTTATGACAGGGTGTATAGTGTATTTCCTATGTTGCCAGGAAACGTGGGTACGGGTACGGGTACGACACTTTTTGAAATAGGGTACTTCGGTACGTCGAGGGTACTATATATATATAATTATTAATAATAAATATATAATATATATTTAAAATAAAACTGAAACATGTCATAGTCACATGACTCACATGATACATCATGATCCAATGATCCATAGTACCATACATGCACATTGCATATTCACTTTCAGATTTCGTCATTGATTCATTGAACAATGAAAATTCACAATTCACATTGAAAATTTGAAACATTCAAAGTTCAAAGTTCAAACATAAATTAAAATAAGTTATAAATTATAATATATTAATGACAAATGTATGTCCATGACTCCTTGAGTCCATTCAGCATTGTCACAATAACACAATAATTGTTTTAGAATTTTGCTAAAACCATCTACAAACCATCATAAAAAGAATTATACTTACAAAACAGTCTAAAAATACTTGGCATAAAAAATTATAACTTTCATTATGTTCAGCATTTTGAATTTTTCGTAACCATCCAAATCCAAATATAATGGCTCCTTTTAACAATGATAAACATTCCAACACCAAGCCAACCATTTCTTTTACTCCATCAAAAAACGAGTTGAAAAATCCTCTCCCAAAATTCTTAAATTACATCTCCTTTATATTTTGATTTTTGAATTAAAAAAAAAAGACAAATCAAACCAAATCAAAACCAAATGTTACTAAGAAATCCAGAAAACAAAATTATATAGAATATGTGGGTACTTGGTTTATTACAAATGCTATAACATTTGGGAAAATCTACAATGTAGAGAGAAAATCTCTTTGATATTATTGTGGTCCTTATCATGTATTTTAATGAAGCAATTTTATTATTAAAAAATAATAATTATAAATTTAGTTGTTAAATATTTGAAGGGATTGTAGCTTAATAGTTTGATGGAAGTATTGAACCAAATAAAGTGTCAACTCAATAACAGTGAACTCAAGCGAATATTTGCAGAACAGCCCGGGATTTAATAGCAATTGCCAGCTGCTTCAGTCACATCCCAGTCAAATCGTGGTCCAAAAGGAAGGAAATTGTGTGAGAGATCTGCGTATTCAAAGAGTGATGTAGCATACTGTTAGCCATAGACAGATTTGTGACTCTCAAACGGAGCGTTGACTCTCCAAGAAGACACTGTCCACTACCGTCTTGTACATGTCTGACAAATAGTTTTAAAATCTGATTTGCTTACTGAATCAGAAGTCATTCATCATATAGAGGATGATAGTGACTATGTGAGAGATAGTGATGATCACAGTTCTAGTGCTTTCACTGGCCTGAGTGTTATTAATGACTTATTAATTAACTTAAAACGATTCTCTGTATATATTAAAAGTTAAAACGATTTTACTATATAGTATAAGATGTCTTATTTGTGCACGATTTTATTATAATATATACAGAGATATATTACCTTTTGCCAGTCGCCTACGATGTCCTTGAATGAGTTCTCAGTTTCCACTGCTGGAGGGTGCTACTGTCAAATGCTGAACAACACTGCTGAACATTGAACAATGAAGATGGAGTCTGGACTGTCTGCCAATATCCCACTGTCTGCTGTGCACAATGAATAAGTTACGGTTTGGGGGTTTTTACCAATGCCGCGAGGGTTTTCATTAAAAACGATTTTCATTTAAATTTTACGTGTACCCGGTACCGGTACGTGTACCCGACCCCTGGGTACGCGTACCCATGCAACACAGTGTATTTCAGAAACAATGTAGAAATTCATCTCAATTTTGATATATTTGGGATGGAAAATAATAATCCCATATTTCCCAGCCAACCCCAGCCAACATATACGCTTTTATCTTTGATGAGTTTGGTGCTGGAATAGCTCTGCTAACTCTATCCACATGAGAAAGTAATTTGTTTGAGATGATTTTGTGAATACAAAAGAGAACCAGCGCATGGAACAAAGACAACCATCGAAGGGAGGAATACAGAGTCAGACAGCCAGGAAATTAGGAAAAAAGATAGTGATCAAACCGGGGGATAAAGAAGAAAATTAGGAAGAGTTTAAAAGTAAGCCAATATACTTGACATGTAAACTCTCTCAAACTTGGAAGCCTTTCTTTCATCCTCCTAGGGAAAATTACTCTTCAGTCACTGTGTTTCTATATATACAGTTTTGAAAAGAAAAGGGATACACATCATTTTCCTTTGAAGAGTTTGTAGCAGCAATGAGTTCATCGCTTCTTCACCTAGATGTCTGAAGATCCACTTCATTCATTCCATTCCTATGGTGCTATTAGTGTTACGGTATTCACTATGATTGAATGAACCTTGGGTAATATATGATTTGGTTTTACTATGCCTAGGTTTTGGTTCTTGGAATCTATTGGCCAAATAGTTGCCAATGTCCATATGTATTGCAATGGTGGGTATCTTGATGCAATTATTTTGATATATAATTCACCTAATATACATATTATTTATATTCCATTCTCCTTCACTTGTTATTATAGTTGTTTTAGGAATCAGATCTCAACCACCTTTAAACTAATAAGAATTTATCCTTGTTGTTGATTTCTTACAGGAAGTTCACAATGAGTTTTTTGTGTGCTAATCAACTTGGTATATAAGTTTTATGAATGAATGCAACCCCTATGGACAACCCTTTGATACTGGAAAAGCACCAATGACAGGGTTGGTCATCTGCAATTATTATATAAGTTTGTTGGTGTAGATTTGTGCTATAATAGGGTAGCACTCTTAAGGTCATGATAATTGTCTATTTAGGTGTATTCTTTATGTTATAAATAGACCACTCTCCCCTTCTTTAAATCTTAGTTTCATTATTCATTTCTCAAGAAAAAATTGTTTTGTTATTTTAAGGCTATAAAACATAGAAACCACGAAGCCCTTTTTTAATTCCCGTTTATCAAGCCAGATGTGGTGTGATTTATGTATCAGGCATTTCACATTTTGATCATGACTGCATTTTTCCATTTTTGGATATGGATCTGTATACTATCTGATCCTGGACAATTCTAGGTTGTTCTAGAAACTCTGGCATGGACTAGCAGATTCGGTAACTTAGTCTAAATGTTCTCAGAATCACGATCCATCAGAAAATTCAGCAATGAAAGTTAATTGGAACTAGTAATATTGTCTCGATTGAGAATAGTGTTATGCGAATTATTAAAAAACTAAAAAAATTCAGATTCAATATTACGGTGCCAAACTTAAGGCACCGATAATGTACAAATATATCCACTTCTCTGATATGGAAAGATGCCACTTGATTTCATTTTTATTGGTCCATGTACATAACCTTCTAGAAAATTTTATTCTGTGGTAGGAACTAACATAACCTATTAATAGGGAAAAAGGTAAACATTTAGGCATTAAGAGGAAATTTCTTTTCCTTGGTGAATTTATTTAGCTTTAACAATTGATAGGAAGGAGAAAATATTAAAATTTTAGTTGGCATGGATCAGATGAGCAAATAAAAAAACTTGACATATATGGAAACTTAACTAACTATCAAAACTGTTGTTACTACTAGATCTGAACACAGAGACGAATTGAAAAGTATGAACAACAAACTAAAAGTATTCAGAACAATAGATTGTATGTACTAATTTTGGGAAAAATAGTGATCCAGAATTATTATGGCAAACAAATTTCTTGCACTTAATCACACATTACTCTGAATGGAAAAAATATGAAGCAAACCGTTCAAAAGTTTTGTCTTGAGGAAGAGCTGGTGGTAGACATGGGCCACCCACCACACTGTGGTCAAGAAGAGGTAGCTCATCCCATGTCGCCAATTCATCGTGAGGAAAAATAAGGTATACAAATAACACAGAATTAAACATAAGATACTTATGAAGCAGTGACCCTTCCAAACCAACAACCACAACATGCTGCGTGGTGGTCGTGGGAGCACCATGTCATGTACAAATGAAGCCCTATGAGCATTGTTATTAACATTAAGGATAGATTTTTCTACATTCCTGAAGTATCTATATTGCAATTTCCATATCAAAAGGTTAGCCTTCATTTGAAAAATTGATGCTTATTGAGAAATTAATTATTGACAAATTAATGAGTTCATTTAGATTGTAGTGATCATCATATATGACACCTGTTTTATGACCTGGAGGCTTATAATCTACCTGCTGATCTCATCATGACCAATCATATACAATGACAAATATAGAAGCTAGATACCAATAACATATTCCCCTTTTACAGGAACATGTAAGGGATCATCTGCCACTAGACGACACTACAACATCAGTTTGATGTGAACTGGTAGGTTCCCGAGTATGAATATATGTATATACTAGTGATGCATATTCCTTATAAGCCTCCATAGTCCAATTTCCTCCTTTGAGACAAACACACCTCCCTAATAGAGGTGGTTCATGAAAATATTCCCTTGTCACATTGGGCATGCTCAACTTGATCCTCCTCTACCTCTTTCAACAAAGGTGCCTACTTAGTCCTCCATAATAGACCTCTAAAACTCCACCCTCCACTCAATCAAGGTGTCAATGTTTTCTAAGGAAATGGTAGCCATGTCAAGCGGGTGCTCAAAGCCTGAATATACTTCACCCACAATCAAATATTGTTGTGGAAATAAACCAAAACAACCAATTGTTGATACTCTAGCCTATATGGGGATAATAGGGTCATAGAATCATAAAAAATGTCATAGGGTTGTAAGTTATAAAAATCGTAATTGCTAACCTGATGTGCCTATTTATGTGTTTTTTTTCTTTCAAATACACTGCAATTGCATTCCCACCCTAAAGATTTATAGTTTGGTTATGCATATAAATTGAAAATATCCACGCCTACAATGTTAGAATCAATGCCTATGATTTGATGCAGAATTTCACGAGATGACAAAAGCTATGGAAAAGGAAAATCTAGTTTATAAAATTTAGGTGTTTTTCAACTTGAGTTTTATTCAAATATGGAAATTTTTCATTATTGTATTACAGGATGCCAAATCATTCTTACCTTGGTCAGATGACCTCAAGGTGGTAGGAAGGTGTATTGACCCAATTGCTTGCATGTCACATCCCCGGTTTCGACCCCGTTTGCATGATGTATATATTGTAATTAATCGTGGTGAGGAGCTCAAGGAAAAAGCCCCACCATCGATTTGGTTTTGTATGTTCGGCAATGGGGATATTTGCCGATGGTTTGTCATGCTATTTGGCACCTTATAATTCGGCATCATGTAAACACGCACATTGATTAAACTAAAACCACAACCAGCTACGGAAGTGCAACGTTGAATGAAAAGGGCATGGTTCCAAAGGATAAGGGGTGGGGGATGTCAAACCTTGGTTTATGGGGGAAAAACCCATGTTTTATTACCTTGTTGTTTTGCCACCTTGTCTTACCCAACCTATTTCAACCTCTTTAATGTTCTGTCGGGTGGTTGAGGAGATATGGCTGAGTGGTTGAGGGCAGTTATTGCCTTTGGGAGTGGGGTGGCAGGGCTGTCAGCTCCATACCCACATCCACACTCCACCCACGTCTGCCCATTCTTCTCCCTCATGCACTCTCCCTGGTCAGTTTTACACTCTCACCATGATTTTGGTCTGTGGGCTTCTCACGCACAGGTTCTGGGCGATTTTAGTCTCACGCAGACATTTTCTGGGGCTCCACGAGTTGCTGAAGCACCCACGCACTGTAATTCGCGTCCTTGCTGTTGTTGTGTTCATCCATGGGAAAAATCGGAATTGTTTTCTCCTCACGCAGGGCCTCTACTGCTGGAATCCTCACGCAGAAAATCGGGTATGTCTTTCCCGTGCATTTTTCTGTTGGGTGCGAGTTTTTCCTCACGCACAAGATTTTTGGGTCGTTTTTCCCATGCCGTGAGCCATGCTTGCTGTTTGTGTTGGGGCTGTTGTCTTCCCCATGAGTTTTGTCGGCTGTGGGTTCCAATTTCGTTTTGAACCACTGTGGATTGCTAATTCGTGGGTTGAATTTCCCTTGTCTGTCCACGCTGGGAGTTGTTCTTCTCCTTTGTTGGGACTGTGTGATGTTTCCCAACCATTCTATTGAGGAATTGTGTGTGCTGTTGGTTGAATTTCCCTGTTTTGGGACTGTGCATAGTTGCCATTGTTTTACTTTGAAATTGGGCTATTGTTGTTGTTTCCCTGGTCTGGGATATTGTGGTTGAGTTGTTTTGGCCACGTTAGGGACAAAACCAATTCTGGGTTGTCCATTGGACTTGAGCTGTGCTCCTCCATGGTTTGGGGCTGTCCCCTGTTGTTTATGACTTCTTCACAGAGCTGTGAAGGGATTGTTTGGCTGCTGGTATGCAGTGGTTGAACCTTGGACTGTGCTGGCTTGGCTTGTCTGTTGAAAGCCTGTGAAACCCAACGGTGTTGGTTTGGCTGTTTTGTGTCCCCTTGGCTATGTGCAAGCCTGCAATTGACCCTTATCCTGAAGGAATCATGCCCAGCTCAGGGGTGGCAGCGTTGCTGAGAGATTGAGGAGCAAGCTGGCCTATGGTTGGGTGGAACGTTGCAGCGACGTAGCTGGTTGCGGGTGAATTCTCCATCAAGAGATAAGTGCTGTTTACTTCATCTCTGCAATTTATAATGATGTTAAATGCTGGTTTATGAATATGTGTGCTTCCACTGTATGATTGAAGATAAATGCATCTGTGTATGCTTAATTCCATCATTTGTTTTCTGTTTATGTTCATTGGGCATCTTGCCCGGCTGTGTTGTTGTGTTGGTCGCGTCCTCTTCGCCGGTTGAGGGACGGGGACGTGACATTGCAAGATTTTGGTTTATTGCTGAATTGAATATATTTGTGAACTAGATATTGAGCGAGTAGCAGTTTCTGTTAAACACAAGGAAATAATGTCACATGAGTTAATAGGTGAGGCCATGAATATTTACACGTTTTGTTGGTTACATGGAACTTCAAAGGATTGTGACCATAGAAGTGATTTAAAAAATGAAAATGGGTTAACTTTAGATGATGTGGAGACAATAAAAAAACATAGACAACTTGTTGAAACAATTACCACCAGAAAAAGGATCCGCTTCCTGGAATTTTTCGCTAAAGTTATTGATGGTTGCTACATACTGAGAGAGGAAACTTCATGTGAAATGGAACTTGCAAGGAGAATAGGAGTCAGGTTAGAAAAAGTTTCACTTAATTCCATATTCATCATACACAAATGATTCTCTATATGATATAGATATTGTGCAATGCATATTCGAGCATTTTTTGATACAGGATAAGAACCCTCAAAGTAGTATGGAAAGGTCACATTTTCCTTATGAGGGGCAGAGGGAAAGGTCTGATGAAACTTAAGAGTTTTCTAAAGGTATAAGGATGAATTTTGTAATACATATTTCAAAGTTGATAGCTGCAAAATTCATATATGGATACCTTGCCAAAATAGCATGTAACACAAATCTACCTTTGTCAAAGTTTATCAATCTTGTTGAATCTATTTATGATATTGCACGACCCAATGCATGAAAGTTTGTATAGGACTATATATAGGAAAAACCTGAATAGAACATAGGGAAAGTGACCAATCTTAAAATACACATAAAATTTTATAGTGGGCATGTAGAATTCATTCCTTTTCCTGTGTTCATGGTGTGATTTTTGTTGTTACTTTTTGTTCCTTGCTTTCAATTTTGTAGTTTTTTGGGTGTTGCTATGCTATGTACTCTTGTGAGGAGTTATATGGTTAATAGATTGAAATTTCTATGACATGTACAATCATAACATAGTGATGTGTTAATCATATTTCTCTTAATTTTAGGCTCTGTATAGCACCTTCAACAAGACTACTGCTTCAAACCCCAACTAATTAAGATTCATGGCATCCTAGTAAGGATATCCTAATCATGAGATCCTAATACAATTTCATGACTATCTCACATGAAAATGTAGTTCTTAAGCACTCTCCCTTTTCGATGACATGTGATTTAATAAGAATGCCAATAATATTTTAGAGACTAAGTCACTAAATAGGCTAAAGAACAAGATAGGATGAGAAACTGACTAGCATTTGGTGTAATGCACTTTATTTATGCAATATTGAATACTATACATTATGAACATTCACCCTCTTAGACAACTATGTAATATAATAAAATTCTTAATTCGACATGGGGTATTGTCTTCTATTAAACTGCATTCATTATCTTACGCGGGTTTGTAATATTCTCTTGGTTTCACAGTGACAAACTTGGCTAACTAGAATAAACGATAGCTTCGAATTGTTTTTTGGATAAGTTTTGTGAATGCCATATCCTCCATCCGTTGCTTTTGGATTGTAAATTTTATAGTTGTATTTTCATAGATGTCCTTAAAGACTGCCAGAAAGCTAAGAATTATCATTTTTTATTTAACTTTTGGTACAATAATAGAATTCAAGTTGTTGTGTTATGTCTTTGATTGAATAAAATGGTCTTCAGTAATGTTTTAACAATCATTAAAAGCCATGTGTATATCATGCTCAGTGATAGAAGGTGGTAGGAACATTACTTACACACGATGTTGATTTTTAGGCTTTTCTAGAAACTATGGCTTATGTGATTTTTAGTCTTTTTTGGAAACTCTTACTTACTTGACCTAAAATTTAATTGAGGGATCACAGATCGATCTCTGAAATCATGTTCAATATGATTGAACGCTGAGAAATCATGGTCATCTTATTTTTCTGGAAACTCTGGGTTATGTTGATTTTAAGTATTTTCTGGCAACTTTGGCTTATGTTGTTTTTTAGGTTTGTCCAGCAACTCTAGCTTACGTGACCTAAAATTTATTCGAGGGATTACAGGTCGATCTATGACATCAGATCCATGATAATCCAATGTTGAGAAATCAGGGTCATCTTCCTTTTCATCATCACTGCCATTGTGGGAGACAAATGAATGTGTGAAACCATAGTTATTTTTTCTTTGTTCTTGCCCAAGTTGCTTAATCTGCTCCAGTATACTGATATCAGTGCCGGTATCTACTCTAGATGTTGATATTCCTAAGAAACTGTTATTTTGAGATTTAACATTTCCATATCTAGAGTTTTCCAAGTAGGTACTTCTATTGTTTTTTCCACTCTCAACTTCTTTGGTGTGCAAGAAACATATAAATCTCTAAGAATTGGAGGAATAACAGAAGAGTCTAGTACATTATGTGTATTCTTATATGATTTTTTTCCATATAGTTCTGGAGATAGAGAAAAATAAAATCCCCTCAAATATTGCTCTTTCGTCTTCTTTAGTTGTTCGCTTGCAAAAGACAACTTCTTAGTAGAAGACGAAGAAAGAGAAGAGAATGTTGCTTTACAACCATTTTCTTCTACATTTTCCACGGTTGTTTCTGTAGATGACATTGAAAGTAAATTTTGTTCTATTGTAGAGATTGCCACATGCATCTCCTTTAATGATTCTTGTAAAATCTGTTCATGAATGTCAGGTAGAACTGTCCCTATTAATCCTTTGAGATGCGAAGGAGCACTGCTGGTCCCTCTTTTAAAGAATCCTATGTATCTTGTTCCTGAATGCTACCTGTTGGAAAATATTGTGCCTCTTTTGAAGACTTAGATGAAGCTTGGTTCTCAATTCCATGTACAAAAACATCAGATAACTTCTCACAACTCAATGGGGTTTTCTTATGTATACTCTTTCTAATATTTTTAGAGTTCTTCCATTGTGTCTTCTGATATATGTATTTGGTTTCTGTTGTTATCATTCCCAACAATTATTTCTGAATTGGTAAGTATAGTATCTAAGTCTTGAGCTTATTAAGAATTTCAAGAATCAAATTGAAAGGTATTTTCTTTAAGTTGTTGAGAAGTCACAAAACCCCTATTATACTATGCACTCTCTACTCATACATTTTTGTGTTTTAACATGCTACAAAATTTTGATTCAAATGTAATGAAATTTGGAAACCATGCCTTTGGTTAATGTACTTTTTTTTGGTGTAACTAGTGTCTTCATTTTGTGTCAGGTTTCTGAAGGTGTCATGACATATGTTCCACAAGAAGTGAAGGATTTGTATCCTCTATTGGAAAATGGTTTCCACCCTTTAGATCTTGGGGAAAAGGTTGAGCCAGTGCTAAGAAATCTCTATAAACTTAGTCACAAATTGTATTCATCTTCTTGTTGACACAAACCCATCCAACAAAACTAGTTGATGGGGATTCCCACTTTGTCAACAACCAAATGACATCTTCAAGGTTTCTAGTTTTCCTTATACTTACTACAACTGTGGGGTCATTTGCATTGATTGTTCATCCCGGACTATGCTTCCATAGAACTGCATGGTCGCATATGTCACTTTGTTGGCCTCCTACTCCATCTCATCGAGCTATTTTTCTAGATCTTCAATTTCTCTCTTCTGCACTGTTATTTTCTCTAGTGGCGTAGCTGGGTGCTCCAAAGCTTCCAGACTATTGTTCTCACTTTGCAATTTGGAAATATGAGAAATTCAAACCATCAAGTGAGTAATTCAAACCACAGGAGAATATAGGAGCATTAGTGAGGTTCACAAATCAAATTTGGGTGCAAGCTTCAACAAAAACCATCAAATTACAAATAAATTACACACAATGATAGCTGGAAACAAGATAATTTTGGATTGTATTACTATGAAATTGTTATTAATAGGTTTATAGATACATCATAAGAGTTTCAAATAGCTTTGGAATCCAATTGTGAGCAAATAACCCAAAATTGCCAAATTGGCATCGAACTCCCCTAGGTGGGCCAATCTTGTCCCAAATATCTCCAAATGGCCACAAATTGCTGAAGTGGCATGGATTATGTGTTGTAGGTCAATTATTAAACCTTGGACATCATGGGTTTAAAAAAATGTATGGATTAGAGTCTCAATGCAACATTAATTGCAACAAATCAAGCCAAATTTGGGCAAAATCCCACTCTAGCGCTACAAGTCAACTTGCCTGTCCACATTCAATGAATGGGAGTGCACCATCAATGATGGATATGCATATGTGGCTGTTTTACTATGCTGGAGTATCCATGTGGGTCATATAACCTCAACTTGACATCGCATATGTCCACCTAAGCACCCCTAGTCCACCTCATAGTGTATTACAGCTTAAAAAGCATTAACATTGACTAATTAGCATAACTAAGGTACTAATGATGGATTACTGTTCTAACACCCTCCCTTAACCGAACAACTAAGTATTCTCACAAAATTATGAACGCCTTGGCAACAATGACTCAAGTTGCCTCAAGTACATAATAAAAAATTACAAATTTTATTTGTCCATGTGAACCGAGGAAAGAAGGAAAACCTCATGGGAAAAAACTTCCCTCAAGAATGGACATGGGGCTGGACCTGCAATAATATAACAACAAATTACCGTCCCTCACTCACTCCAAGAAAATATCTCAGGTAAGTGAAGGTCTTCTCAATGAAAGCCTTGGTAAAAATGTCAGTAGTTTGCTCGATGGATGGGCAATACTGCAGTGAGATCACCCTGTCATGCACTAAGCCCTGAATGTAATGCATGTGTATCTCTATGTGATTTTTCCTATGCCTCTGTACTGGATCAGTATATATCTTGTCACTCTTATTATCCACCCAAATGTTGGTTGGAGAATCAATTGTGACACCAAATTCCCAGAGATCTCCCTGCAACCAAACACACTGTGTTGTAGCATTGACTGCTTCCCTGTATTTGGCCTCTGCTGAAGAAAGTCAGATGGTGTGCTATTTCTTACTTGACCAATAAATGGGACCTTCAGAAAACATGAAGACAAAACTTGATGTTGAATTTATGTCAATTGGATCACCGGACCAATTTGAATCAGAAAATCCAGCTAGTTGAAGTGAAGAACTAGCTATGTAGTGCACCCTGAATTTCTTATTTCCCTGGACATACTGAAGAATTATTTTTGCAGCCCTCCAATGGAGCTCATGTTTCTGGTGCATATGTCTTTCTACAACACTCACAACATAAGACAAATGAGGTATTGTATGAGTGAGGTAGAGCAAGTTTCCCACTAGTTGCCTATAGAGTGTGATATCCACCATTGGGAAATTGCCAAATTCATGCATTTTAATACCAGAAAAAAAGGGAGACTTGGCTGCCTTACACTCAGCCATATTAAAATTCTTCAGCAAGTCTGAAGCATACTATGGCTGACTTAGCATTATTCCTTTACCATTTTGCTCAATTTTGAAGCCCAAAAATTTCCTTAGCAATCTTAGGTCTATCATAGCAAATTCACTGTGCAAAGAGTTCTTAATTTGGCCAATTGAATTGGTGAAGCTACCTGTAATATGAATATCATCAACATAAATAAAAATGACCTGAAAATCAACATCATTTTGCTGCAAATACACATTAGGGTCTTATTTGCATCTTGTGAAGCCAATTGAAAGCAAAAAAGCATCCATTTTTGTATACCAAGCCTTGGGGCTTGCTTGAGTCCATACAGTGATTTTTTCATCCTACATACAAATGAAGGATCCTCTTGCAAACCTTCAAGCTTCTACATATATATCTCCTCTTGTAGCTCACCATGCAAGAATGCACTCTTTACATCCATGTGGTGAACTTCCCAACACTTACTAGTTGCTAGTGCGAGAACTAGTCTAATTGAGTCCATCTTTGCAACCGGTCCAAAGGTCTCTGTGTAATAAAATCCATGGACTTGAGTATATCCATTAGCCATTAATCTAGCCTTATGTTTTATATCAGAACCATCAGCAGCAATTTTGGTTTTTCTGATTTCTTCTTGTCTGACAACTTTGAATTCTTGGACTTGGGCTTGCCCTTTACTGAATTCGAAACCCCCACTGCTAGTGCTTGATATTTGGTCTTGATGGAACCCATTTGGACTGATTTGTATTTCTCTTGAGTGAGTGAATCCATGAAGTTTTCTAGGCTTAGAATTTTCCAGTTTCGAAGGGTGATTTTTCCTGAGTGAAATGTGCTCACAAAGACTGAGAACTCTAGCCCCAACTTTGAAAGTGTTATCACTCCAAGAAACTCCTCTAGGTTGTAGCTCGAGGATGCCTAGTAACTTACAATGTTTTTAGTTTTTTTTGATATGGATCAAGTCAGTTGACTTATATAACCTTTCCACTCTCAAGGCATGCATAAAACTCACTCATTTACAAGGATTTTAGTTACAATTGCTCAGAAGTTGGCAATAAGGTGCAGGGATGAAGAACTCATCAGGATGGCAGACTTACATACAAAATACATCCATGTAAATGGATAAATCATGATAAGGATGGCACTTATAAATCAAATTGCACTAACAAACCAACAGGATGACAGCTATCAACTATTAATCAATCTGAAAATGACCTAAATACACATTTAGGCATAAGTATAGTAAAGAAAGAGATGATGGTTGAACAAATCATAGCAAAAGAGCTTATATTCATGAAGAGTAAAAATGAGAAGCTGAAATCATTATAGGCTTATAAATCCGTGAAGTTGAACATTTATTATAAAATTGATCTTAGGCTTTATAGCCTTTTTACAAAAAGTACAGATCCTGAAACTTGGATCTGTTTTTACAAAAATACTCAAAAGTGACAATTTTTCCAAATTAGGGTTTGAAATCCTACCTAACTACTTATCTAACTACAATGAAGATTTAGTTCATTGACTGAATATTAAAACAACTGCAGTATTTGTTGATGATCACTGCTGCTGGTTCACTGTCAGTTAACCCACTGATTTCTCCTTAACAACTAGGGTTGATGAATTTATGGTGTTGTTTTGTCATAATAGATCTAAATAGACCCTTTCTGATACTTCTGTTAGCACCTTTTATCTTTAACTTATGTCCCTGAGCCATCTATAGTCGCCAAAAAACGATCCTGTGTGCCCAAAACTTGCCTTTACGCCTCTCTCCACTTTCGATGGTTAAGCGACCAGTTTATCGGACCCGTTAGCTACCGAAAGTGGCACTTTTAATGGCTAATGGACTGTTCCATCATCTTCCTAAGCCATCGAAATCCCCATTTTACCAAAATTATTAGGCTTTTATAAAAAATGTCTTCTCAGACCTATTGGCTCAGCTTTCTCTTCTGCAGGCTTCATGCTAGGGGTGTTAACAATGTCTTGGCTGGTTTTAGGAGGTTGGAGACTGATGGCTGCTTCAGCTAGGGTTGATAAGGCAAGGTGGCTGCTAGGGTTTGCTTTGGCTTATTTCAGCTGTATCCTTTGAAGCCTAACCATCTTGAGTAGTCTGGTATTGTCCTTCAGGTATCTGGTGTTCAGCCTTTTCAAGAAAATGTATCTTTTTCTCCGCTCCAAGTAGGATTTGTGTAGTAGCTTTTTCTCCTAGTCAATGTCTTGTTGTTTCTCTTTAGTTCTCTTTCCAAGACCTCCATTTTATAAGCTTGCCTCAGTAGCTGATAGATCCTTTGGCTTCTAGGTTTGCTGGAGGAAGGCATTTTTGCTAGTTCTTCTTGTTCATGTGGTGTGGGGGATGGAAATGCTTTAGTCAATGGAACAATTTGCAGAGCTAGGGCCGCCTCCTCTTCGTTTTCCTCCTCAGAATCTGAATAGGGTAGGTTTAAGACATTCTCCTAGTGTGCTTCTTCCTCCTGAACTTTCTCACTGAAATCCAAATTCCTTTTTTCCTTCTTGGTCTTGGAGGAGGAAGGAAGTTGTTTTGTTGTTGTATCTAGGGTAATGGCCCTCCTCCTTCTTCTCCCACTCCTTGGATTGCTGTATTTCTTGGCAGGATACTTCTCTTTCTCCTCTAGCTGAAGGCTTGTCTCAAAACCATTCTAGAACAGAAAATAAGGCCAAGCCATGTGTCTTCTCTTCAACAACTCCTAGACCAATAGCTGGATAATATCATGGTGGCATAACCTACCATCAATCTTAGATAGCTGGGCTTTCACTTGATGTGGCATATTCCCTAGACTCGTATGTAAATAAAAGGGTAGATTAAGAGGATTTTTACCTATGAAGTGGTTCATGAGTTTGAAATGATAGATCATTGCTCTATTATATCTCCCTTCACAGGTTAAATAGACCACAATGGCCTTTAGCATCTGTTGCGAGTTCTCTTCCAGCCATGATGATGGAACACTCTTCTTCCATGTTATTCCCCTATGCTCAGGCTTGAGATATGATCTGAATTACACATCTTTGGGTATGGTGGTCTTGAACCACTTCTCTCTTGTGCAAGGGAGTTCAGTCACCTCTAAGATTAGTGCTTCATCTATAAGAAATTACTCCCTTCCTATGACTTCTTTTGAACCATCAAATGACAGGGAAAAATATTCAGCCACTTACTGATGGAAACCCTATATTTTTTCATAGAATTTGTAGTAGCCTACCTCTTGGAATAGTCTGCAAACCTCTAGATGGGCCTCTAAATAAATGACATCACCTAGCTCCTTCCTGAGAGCCAGTCCACTCTTCTTCATCCTGATGGGTGTATCTCCTGGGTACCTACAAAAAAACTTTTATACTTTGTATACAGTGGCTTCAGCAAGATGCTCCTTCAGAGCTTGTTTTTCTGGTGAGAACAATGATAATTTTGACAATGAAATACGATGGAGTCCTAAGGAACTGATTATGAGGGTTTTCTATCTTTTATGGAAGCTGAGGTCACCAAAATGATGACAGCAGCTCGATCCTTGAGATCTCTTTTCCCATATCACCATAACCTGCTTCAGCCAAAGCATTTGATGGCTATTTGATGATCTTTGGGACAGATGGAGGAAAACTGGAGGTTGGCAGTCAGATCAGTTTGTGCTATTTGCATAACGACCCTTTTCACTCATTTCCCACATAGTTATATGGATCCAGATATTTTCAGTGGGTAATGATGCTCTAAAATGATCTTTTGTCTTGCTGATGGGGTTGGATGTGACAGTTCCCAACCATTTCCTTATTTTAGCCTTTCGGTGGTTTAAGATCCTCCGTGATTTTGTCAGCTAGCTGCCAAAAATATGGCTTTGGGAGGCTAACTAAACTTTATATTTCTTGCTTAAGTCGCTGGAACCTTTACCCCGTCTCTGTGGTAAATTTCTACTTTCAGCAGGTAGCGGCTTTGTCAAAAACCTTTTTTAACTGCCAAAAAACTGTTCTTTCAGTGGTCAACACAAATTCCATAGTTTTCACCTAAACCGTCGAAAGGGTTTTTCACCCGATATTTATCTTCCAGCTTTCGGTGGTTAGCATATGTGTTGCACCCTTTTCTAATCTGCTGAAAATGACCCTATTTGGTGGCTAATGAGATGTTTTGAACCTCTCCTAAGCCACCGAATGTATCTTTCCTGATGTTGCTTGCCACTTGCTTTTGGCAGTTTAAACCCTTTTTATCTCCCTCTGTATTCTGGCGAAAGTGCCCCTTTTCGGTGGTTAATGAGTTTTTTGTAGTCTCTCCTAAGCCACCGAAAGTGTTACTTTGGCCCTGCTTGCTTAGACTGCTTTCGGTGGTTCACCTTTGACCCACGTTCAACTGATTAGCCACTGAAACATAGCTTTTCGATGGCTAATAAGCTATTATAGTCCTTGCCTAAGCCACCAAAAGCTACAACTTGTAAAATTTTCATCCAAATAAAAAACAGAGGCTTTCAAACTGTCAGTGATATTCATATCCTTCATTGCATGAGTTAAATTCTTCATACTATCAAAATAAGTTATTTTGGGAGATAACAGAAAGTATAGACAAGATCAGTTGATCTCACTTCTTCTCAATCCCACATTTTTTAAACTAAAATACAAGTGATTTGAACTTGGTGAAGAAGTTCTGGATTGTATCATAGTGTGCTGGGCTCAACCTTATCAGCTCATTCTCAAGTTGGTGACCACATAGCTCATTAGTTTTTCCAAATAGAGACTCAAGTTTCTCCCAAACCACCTTTGGTGATGTCAAACTGTCAAGGTGGAGTAACAACTGTGTTGAGATGCTCAGGAACAACAAACCATATTCTTCATCCAATTTGTTAAAATACTTGGCTTTTTCTACAGCAGAATTTTGTTCCACTTCAATACCCATGGTAAATCTGAAAAATCCCCTTGGCTCTCAATTGAATCACCATTCTCTTCCTTCGATTCAAAGAAGTTGAAAGGTGTTATCATGATGTGGGTAGCCTCCATTACTACCTATGCTGACCGTGGTGAAATTTCTAATTGGTTTACACACATCAATTCGATTTTATTTGGAATTCACTAACAAAGCAGCTCAAATCCACGAAGAATTTGGTCTGCAACTCAAAAATCTCTAACCAGCTTTGATACCATGTTAGAAATTTGAACCAGAAAGTGAGTAATTTGAACCACAATAGAATCTAGGAGCATTAGTGAGGTTCACAAATCAAATTTGGGTGCAATATTCAACAATAACCATCAAATTACAAATAAATTACACACAATGATAGCTGGAAACAAGATAATTTTGGACTTTCTTACTATGAAATTGTTATTAATAGGTTTATAAATACATTATAAGAGTTTCAAATATATTTGGAATCCAATTGTGAGCAAATAACCCAAAATTTTCAAATTGGCATCAAACCCCCCTAGGTGGGCTAATCTCATCCCAAATCTCTTCAAATGGACATGAATTGCTGAAGTAGAATGGATGATGTGTTTTGAGTCAATGATTACATCTTGTACAATGTGGGTATGGAAAATTGGATGGTTTAGAGTCTCAATGCAACATTAATTGCACCAGATCAAGCCAAATTTGGGCAAAATCCCACTTTAGCGCTCCAAGTCAACTTTCCTGTCCATATTCAATGAATGGGAGCACACCGGTGATGATGGATGTGTATATGTGGCTGGTTTACTAGGCTAGAGTATCCATGTGGGTCATTGAACCTCAACCTGACATGGCATATGTCCACCTAAGCACCCCTAGTCCACCTCATAGCGTATTAAAGCTTAAAAAGAAAAAATTGACTAATTAGTGTAACTAAGGTACTAATGATAGACTACTATTCTAATAGGAAATAACGACCCTGATTAGTTGCACTCTTGGGACTGTATCCATCTCCATGGTGCTCTCCAAGACACATTGACAAGAATCCGCAAATGTTGCTTCCAACTTGAATCTGCTATCAAAAAGATGTGCCTTCTCAATGACAAGGAGATCTTGCTCCTTCTTTAGCTCTATGATTTCCTTAGTTCCATTCACCCACAGTTCCTCTTGTGATTTCTTTAGTGCTTCAATTTCTTGTTCTTTCTCTTATCGAGGCTTCTCCTTTTCTTGCCGCAATTATTTGATCTCTTTATGTGCTTTATCCTCCCTCTCCTGCAACCACACGTACCAATCATTGAATTCTTTCTGTTTGTATTCCAACTCTTGGATGGAAATCGTTGCATATGTACCAACGTGCACATGGGAAGCACGTTGATATCCAGGGATATGTCTTGCAACTACTACAACTAGGTATTCAAATCCTCTCTTCTGATGTTAATCATAGTTGGGGGAATTTGAACATTCCTAACGTGTGGCTTAGTGTTGATTGATGAAAACCCCTGCACAGTCGCACTTTATGGTGCTCTCTTTAACAAAACATCATATAAGGAATATAGTTTTTTTCTTACCTCTGTGAATCCTGCTTGCACAATTTTTTTCATTTCCTTTGTCACCACATCTGTTGCATTTTTTACTACCTTGATAAGTCAATTCAATTGCACCTCCATTACTATCGCATTTCTACTACTCGCACCTTGCTCCATGCACCACTTCATTCTTAATTCATTGAATATGTGCTCTAATTCCAGGTCAGTGGATGTCTTTGTCGATGATTCTTCATCGGAATCATGTTGACTCTGTTGGTAATCTTTACACACAATATTAGCAGGTGCATCCGCTGGGGGTCCCATCAATACTTTGTACACAAAAATTGGTTCCTTCCATTCTGCAGGCCAATAATTAACCATCGCCTCCAACTCCGCATTAGACAATTTAATTAGTGTTGGAAACTATTACCTATATGGTTCACGTCACGCTTGAACGTGAATAGCATGTGGACCAATTTCAAACCGCACAATCCTTTGATATTTTTCTGCGGCTTCCTCAGATAATATTGGAACTTTTATTGTTTCCTCTTGTAGTGCTTTGCAATAGATCCAAAATTGAATTGCACAATTGGTCAACCTTTCAGGTTCTTTCACCCACCATTTATTCTAGTACTGGGAGCCCTTACATACTTCTATCGCTTTTACGTCCATGCCTTGGTAGTCATCTGGATCCATCCAAGCCACTAACATGATCAGGATGAGTATCCAACTGTATGTGAATGGTCTTTCACCCGCTTGCACTACCATTGCATCCTCCGCCAACTGGTTCATGAGAAAGAGTTACTAGTTCATTTGTATGCCTTGCACGCAGAACTCAACACATGCAACCACACCCAAATTACATTGGTTGAGGCAGTTCTTCCTGACCACTTTACTGGAAAAAATCCTTGCGTCGATGCGTACCGCTAGTAATTGATATGATCAATGTGGCACGCCCTTCCATAATTCTCTAAAGCATAACACTTTTTCAATGTTTCCGCCAACTTATTGTCATTGTCCTCTCCCTGAAAATACCATGAGGGGACTGGCCCATCTTTGGTAGCTCCATTATCTCTAAAATCAGCCCCACCGTGACTTCAATTGGTTTGTCCACCATAAAAATCCTCCATGGAAGCATCCTAAAAGATGCTTCACACACGCATTGAATTCATTCAGCTGTCCAAAGTGTGGAATGTTGATCAGACCTAACAAGTCATCTTTGTCCAGTCTATGCACCCTATCATACAGAATGCACTCTATCAGGCCTCCTCGTACCACTACCATTGGCATATATGGTTCATTTGCAACATCCTCTAGTGCGAGCAAGTCATGGTCTTCATATTTCATCAGCATTAGCGCTCTTCATATTTCATCAGCATTAGCGCAGGAACGATGTCAGAAGTGCATACCATCCCTTGTGGTACTGCATACATCCTTATCTGGCACTTTTGATTTTTAGTGGGATTCTTGGCCTTTTCACCAGGATGACTAGGATTTACATGGGCTAAGGATGTCCTTAACAGACACCTCAGGTTGAGCCGCTGACTCCACAACTCCTGAGATCAATGGCCCCGTCTGTGCAGTGCCCTCCACTACCCTTATCGATGTTTTGGTATGCCTCTTTTACGACGCTAGAGAGCTAGGATTCTGACCCTTCCACTTCTTCTTCGACACCGATGATGACCCTATATGCATACTAGCGATCTCTTCCACGATGGTTACCGTTCTAATCAATGAATCGCGTTCACTCAAAACATCCACTGTGTCTAGGTTACTTTGCATGCTGCACCAATTCCCTGCAAGGATTAATAGTTACACAGCCTCTCTGGACTTGGAAAACCACACAATTCACTCAGATTCGCTTAGTGATTCACTCTGCAAGCTCAAACTCAACAACAGTGCAAATCAACTCTACACAATGGTGTTTCAACCCACATCGATCCCCTTCTTATAGAATCAATTCAATCTAGCAACCATCATGAATGAATTGTGCCAATCATCATGACCAAATCCATCATTAATGACCCGAATCCATGATGATTCTATCAATCCAATGGTCAGATCGACCATAAATGCACAACACTTCAACAAGCACCATCGGTTAACTGCTTTTAGCTATCTTCATTTATTTTTGATTTGATCCTATGCACAACCCTATGGCTGTCATAGCATGACCTCCTAACTACGCTACTGACTCCTACTCTTGTGCATCCACCTCTTCTTCATGCACTGTGCTTCCATCCATCATCCTACCTATTTTTTTTGTTTTTTTCATTGCACAGTGCCTCAAGCATCGCGCGGTTCTGGGCCCGTCCTATACGGCTTCATCCTGCTACCATTCACTAGCTTTGGAAGCATTTCTCTATATAACTTCTCTAGTTGAACTGCACCTCCTAAAGTAATGGAACTAACAAGATATGGACCTATCCAGTGCATCTCTAACTTACCCGGATGCTTCATGAACTTGTTGTCATATAATAGCACCAAATATCCTTGCTAAAATTGTTTATTATTTATGTGGTAATCATGTCAAGCCTTATGTCGATCCTTCTCGACACATTGATCAAAACCTGCAACAAATCGGTCTTCCTCGAGCTGAACTAACTGGTCTAATCATTCTTCCAGTGCTGATTCATCATCCATTCCCATTGTTGCGGCAATGTGGAGACTCATAACAATGTACTCCATAGGCATAACTGCCTCTTTCCCATACACCAACTTAAATGGTGTATGTCCCTTCAATCTCTTGCAAGTGGAGTGATATGCCCACAAGACTGTTGGAATCTTTAGGTCCCAGTCATCTTCAGGTCCCAGTCATTCTTTAGGTCCTGGGTAAGCACATGTTCAAATATTTTGTTGAATTCCTCCACTGTGTCATTCACTTGACGATGATACAGGGTACTCTTCTTATGGTGTATTTGCAACTCCTCCGTTAGTGCACTTACTATACAATTGATGAAGTGACTTCCTTGGCTGCTCATCAATATACTTGGACATCCAAACCATGTCACAATGTTGTAAAATGAGAACCTTGTTACTATTGTAGTGGTGCAATCTACAACTTGTGTAGCCTCTACCCATCTTGTTAAATAATCAATCATTGTAATGATATATTGTGCACCAGTTTGCTTCCTAGGTGGGTTGATTGGCACCATAAAGTCCACAACCCATTTATCAAATGGCTACATTATCACCTGAGGTACTAGCAGCATCTCATCCCTCCTTGATGGTTTTCTAGTTCGTTGACAGACATCACAACTTCGTACATAATCTATTGCATCAGAATGAAGAGTGGAACACTAGATCCCTGCACGAAGCACCAACAACTCCCGCATGGGCCTCTACCAATATCTTCCCTTGTTCATGCGGTAGGATGCATCACTGAAAAATATTAGCTGGTCCTATTTTATATAGTTGTCTAATGATTAAGTGGAAATCTGAGGCCTTCAACACCAACTACTTATTTTGACTTGTAGTAAGGTCCTAAGATGTGGTTCCTGTCATAAAAAACTAAATGATTTGATCATAGTAATCATCAAGCATGTCAATTTTGAACAACTGTGCATCTGGCAATTTGTCTTCAATGTTTGTTGTCTCTTCGCTTGGTTCAATTCGAGATAAATGATCAGGTATAGCATTCAAGTGACCCGGATTCATAATTATTTCAAAATCAAACTCCTGAAAGAGAAGTATCCAGTGGAATATCTTCCCCCCCAACACAGAGTTATTAACTAGGTATTTCAACGTAGAATGATCTGTAAACATCTTGAAATGAACACTCAATAGGTAATGCCTAAAATTCTGTAGCGCATATACCATCACCATAAATTCTCTCTCTGTGGTCGTGTAATTTTTCTCTACAGACGACAGCTTTAGACTAGTGAAAGCAATCGGGTGATCTAGATCTCCTTCTCCTGGTTGTGCGAGCACCACTCCTAGCTTAAAAAATGATGCATCCACATGAACATGAAACTCCTTGTCCAAATCCAGAAAAAATAGTATCGGTGCAAAATCCATCTTGTCTTTCAGTGTGTTGAAACTTCCTTGACACTCTTGACTCCATGCAAATGCCGCATATTTCTTCAACAACTTTTCCATTGGTGCTGTGATCGCAGCATACCCTTGTATGAACATGCGATAATACCTTGTGTGCCCCAACATCACTCTAAGCATCTTTAAATTTGTAGGAAATGGTAAGCTCAAAATTAGCGCAATCTTCGCAAGGTCAACCAATAGTCCTTGCTTGCAAACGATGTGACCTAACAACATCTTAAAAGATGTGCAAAAAATACACTTCTTTGAATTCAGGGTGATCTAATGTTGTCGACATCTCTCCAAAATGGTCTCTAGTCAACTATTAAACTGTCCATTCATCCATATAAACTTGTAGATAATTCAGAATGAAATCTTTGAATGCAGTGACAACAACCCAAGAAAATATTGGAGGCGCATTCTTCAACCCAAAAGGAATCATAGTATACTGAAAGTAGCCCCATTCAGTAACAATTTTTTTGTGTCGATCTTCTTTTGCAATCCTTATCTGGTGATAGCCATAAAATCCCTCTGTGAATGAATACATGTCCTGAATTCCTACTCCTTATAGAACTTCATCAGTGAGTGGTGTTGAAAATAAATCATGCATACACGCATCATTCAATTTTCTTAGGTCGACACAGATCCGAACCTCACCCATCTTTTTGTCTTGGACTACCATCGAACTGATCCATTCTGATTCTTCAAATGGCTCAATTATTTCAGCATCCAACATCCTATCAAGCTCATCCTTTACTCTCTCCTTATAGCACAGATTCATCTAATATGGTTGTTTCCTTACAGGTTTTGCATCTGGTTTCAACGGAATTTTCAAATCTCCTAAATATCCCAGGATTCCCATCATCTTAGAAAATTTCATAGGGAACAAATCTTGGAATTCATTCAATAAGTATGTAATATTTTCCATCATTTCTTCATCCCAGTAGTTGCTGGCACTTGCAAAATTTGGGTTATATTCTATCCCAATGTTGACCTTACTTATCTTCAACGGCTGAATCATGGGATCCGTTGGTACATATGGTGCTGTGACATCCCGAATTCCTTCTATTTAATGAATATTGAAATTTCACATATCATCATCATCTATCACTCCTAACACATTGTGGAAATTAAGGCCAGCAATAGATTAATTTTACTCACAACAATTATCAATTGATCATGCAAAATTGCTCACAAAAGAGACTAAAAATGGAGCTGTAACACTAAACTGTATTATGTAAGTGTACAATAGCCAACCCTGTAATAACATAGGTTGATGAATAAATAGAATACATCAAGAAATTGAATGCATGAGGAGGCATCTGAATCTAGCATAAAGGAGGCTTACCAAAAATAAGCAAATCCCCCATAGGTGTAAAACGCTGATCCCAAATCTGTCATGGAGCTCACAAATTGGAAAAAAGGCATAGGCAAGCTAAAGAGTGGTGGAATGGAAGCTCATACATGCTTTTTCATGGAGAAAATAGAGGAGGATGTGCAGGACAAAAAACAAGTCAACCTCACCTAGTCTAGCTTTTCCTTTTGCCTTAAAACACTGAAAAAGCATGCAATAAAGCAGAAAAAGCAGAAGGGCACCTAGGAGGCCAGGAATAAAGTAGAATTGATTCCTTCAGCTCTCCCATGCGCTACATGAGTCAAATAGGGCAATTTTTACCTCTATGGATAGGCAAATAGCAACTTGCACAAGGTGGGACACATGAACTAGGAAAATAAGACAAAAATAATGGAATTAATGTCTAAGTGGGTAAACTATGGGTTGATTATTCTAACACCCCCCCTTAATCCTAACTTATGAGTAATATATCAGAAAATTATAGGGCCTAGCAACAAGGCTTAGTCACCCTTTACATACTACAAATCCATTTAAACAAGGAAAGAGGCAAAACCAACTTGGGAAAATCCTCCCTTAAACATGGACTGTAAAACAAAATTGTAGAATCTTGTCTTCACTCATGCTTTCACAGCATGATCAGAAATCCCTAGCAATGATTTGATATTGCTGAAGGTCTTCTCACAAAATTCTTTGGTGAAGATGTTAGCTTCTTGCTCTGAAGATGAACAGAAGAGTAGGTGAATGGTGCCATCATGCACAAGTTCTCTGATGTAGTGCATATGGATCTCAATGTGTCTGGTTCTCTGCTTCTGAACTGGATCCTTGCAGATTTGAATGGTAATCTGATTATCACATTAGATGGTAGTTGAGTACTCAGGTTCAAAGCCACACTCTCCAAGTAAACCCTGCAACCATAAACATTGAGTTGCTGCATTAACAACTCCTCTGTACTCTGCTTCTGTATATGAGAGTGCAATGGCACTTTGTTTCTTGCTTGACCAGCTGATTGGTCCTTCTGCAAGCATGAACACATATTCTGAAGTGGACTTTTTGTCTGTGCTATCACCTGCTCAATCACTGTTAGTAAATCCAATCAACTCAAGATCAGATTTTGCTTTATAGAAGATCCCATGTGTCCTTGTTCCCTGAACAAAGTTAAGGATCCTTTTGGCTGCTTTCCAATGGATCTCTTGAGGCTGATCCATGAATCTAGAAGCCACACTTACTACATAACAAGTATCAGGTTTAGTATGTGTCAGATACAACAAACAACCAATCAATTGCCTATACAGTGTATTGTTTACCATCGGTGAAGAATCAGCTTCTTCCAGCTTCACTCCTGAAAGGAAAGGAGTTTTTCTTGCTTTGCAATCCTTCATTATGAATTTGTTTAGCAATTCCAAGGCATATTTGGAATGGTGCACCTTGATTCCAGCTTTGGTTTGAGAGATATCAAGCCCCAAAAATTGACTTAAGAGCCCCAAATCTGTCATGGAGAAGGCTTGGTTCATAGCTCCTTTTAAGGAAGCAATCTCAGCCTATGAGCTTCTTGTAATGAGGAGGTCATCAACATATAAAACAATTATCATTAATGAACCATTAACTAACTTCAAATATACATTTGGATCTTATTTGCACCGAACAAAATTCAGTGATAGCAAGAAGCTATCAATCTTGGCATACCAAGCCCTGGG
>LPNX010578299.1:164091-284627 GCA_001517045.1 Pseudotsuga menziesii
ACTGGGTATCCTAAGAAGGTCATATTCTCCCCCGTTGAAGTTGAGATCACAGAGATTTCAATTGGTAGAGTCATTGCAAAAGGAGTTGTGAATCATGCTCAAAAGGTATACATGTTCTCACACTTCCTACCTTACTAAAACCCCTCTGCTCTTCTCATTCATGCTAATGAAGCCAGCAAGCTGTGGCATGAAAGATTTGGCCACCTTAACTACAAATATCTTTCTAATATTAGTGAAAAAGAGATGGTCATAGGGTTTCCCAAGATAAAATTTTCCAAAGGAGTCTGCCAAGGCTGTATCCTAGGAAAACACCCAGAGCACAAATTTGAGAGAGCTAGTCATGAGAGAACCTATGCACCCCTCGAGCTGATCCACAGTGATGTTACTGGTCCATTCCCTCATATGTCAACAAACAACTCTTCTGGAAAATTATAAATCAACTGTCTGTTTACAAAACAATTAATTCCATGTGCAATAATCTTCTGCATCTTCTTCCTCATTTTCTCTTTCTCTGTTGTCTCAATATAAGCTACTTTTTCCATTGAATCTACCCGTACACGAGCGCCATATATTTTGATCTTATCAGTTTCCATAGCGGTATTTGCCACCAAAATGTTTGCATTCTCGATACGATTTGGCTGGCCAACACCAATTTTCTTGTCCAAAATAAACCCTTCGTCCAGAAATGAATCCTTTAAAGACCCTCTTAACCACTGGTTGCAATTTTTAAATCTGGAACATTGCTAGTGCCTTTGATTCTCTATATCATTTCATAAGACTATAGCTCTTCTGGGCATAACTTAAGTTGTAGCACTGAGGGCACGTTCAATCTCCTCTAATGAGCGGCCCTTAGTTTCAACCCTATTATTCACCACATAGATGACAACAAGGAGGCACACAAAAGCAAATCCTAAATACACTTTGCTGATTCCAAACTTGTTAACCACACTGAGGAAGTATAGATCAATAATGAAGTTTGAAACCCAGTGCATTCCAAGAGACAAGGAAACAGCCTTGGCACGGATGCGTGAAGCAAAAATCTTAGGTAGAAGTAGAGCCAGAACAGGACCAGCTCCCAGAGAAAATTTGTTGGGGAACTGTGGTGTCTATCTTGAGGTGAAACAGAGTAATCATGTCCTTGACGAGGTACTGGAGGGTATGATCATGAATGATGTCCACCTCTATGAGATGTGGAATGGTGATCAAGAGATCGTGACCTTAATCGAGAGTGAGAAAAATGAGGTGACCATCGCCGTCCATACCCTCGAGGAACCCTAGCTTTGGTTCTCACTCTCATTTCATTGGGATTTTTCCTATTCTCTTTAGCAAGAACAATGGTGATCTCATGCCCACCAATATACTGGCCATCCATATGATATTGGGATTCTGTAGCATCTTGAGGATCTATAAACTACACAAAACCAAAACCACGAGGCTCCCCTGTATAGTTGTCCTTCGGCAGATATACATCCTTTAATGGTCCAAAGTGCTCAAAAGGCATTTCAGCTACCACTCTAACTGAAAATGGTCACAAGACATGATATGTCCTATGGTGCTACTCTTCTGCATGCTTTCAGTGCTTGAACGACTAAAAATTACTAAATTCAACATAAAAAATGCAGCTTTCAATTTTGTTGTGTCAAAATTTCCACACCACTCTCAGTGATCAACAGTGTATGCTCAAACTGGGCAGAAAGGCTACTGTCGGCAATGACAACAGTCCAATTGTCATCCCATCGCTCATAATCAGCATCCCCAATCATTAGCAATGGTTCAAGTACAAAGCTTTGTCCAACCATCATGCATCTAGGCTGATCATCATAAAAGTTTATGACAGGCACCAAGTGAAACTGTTTTCCCACCCCATGGCCAGAATAACTTTTATCGACACCATATCCATATTTTCCAGCATGGCCAATGACTATCTTGTTGATTTCTTCAATTTCAACTCCAGGTCCACAAATAGCAATTGCCCTCTGCAAGCATTCCTCTGTAAGCTTCACTAATTGCCTTCTAATATCATCAACATTTCCACATAAGAATGTTTTTGAGGTATCTGCATGACATCCATTCGATAAGACAGTAACATCAATGTTGATAATATCACCATCCTCCAAGGGGCGAAAATCAAGAATACCATGAAAAGCACACTCATTTACTGAAGTGCAAATACTCTTTGGGAAGCCTTTGTAACCCGAAGGAGATGGATATGCCCCAACACTAATTATCATCTTGTACATAGCCTTGTCAATTTCATCTATTGTGATTCCTGGCTTCACAAATGTCTCGACATATTCCAGAGCAGAAGCAACCAGTTTGCCTATATCTCTCATGCAGTGAACACTTGTAGCATCATGTATCTTGGGATCTTTTCCAACAAGAGGAGTTGAATTGGAACCAACATAAGATGGCCTGATAATATGGTGGGGGACACTTTGTATTGGTGAAACTTTCCAAGGTTTTAATTTCGCCCGCTTTTGTTTTCTATTTAATGTTCTGGTTGATCTTGGTATCCAAATTGAAACCTGAGTGATCACTTTGAAATCTGGATGCTGTCAAAAACTGAAATTTTGTTGGAGCAGATCTGATGATAACATATGGCTTTGTCTGGGGATGGCTTGCTCCCTGTGAGCTGCCAAGAACAAGTAGACCAAGTGCCTTTCCATTTCATTGGGATGGAGTCTTCAGCACAAGTCTCTGTTACTTAAAAAAGCTTGAAAACAAACTATTGATTGAATCTTTAAACTACTCTGCAAATTGACTAATCATCTCACAACAATCTGATCATACTGTACAAACTTAAAGAAATGCTTGAAGCATCAAGCTTATTTATTTATAGCTCCCATTCTAATCATCTATTTTCTTTTGATCAGGTAAAATCATGCTTCCAATGAAGCCATACAAATATTTGACTAACTGGTAAAACTTCTGATTTGGAGATGATGAATAAAGGAACCCATGGAATATCAAAATTCATTTCAAAAGAAGGGAAAATCCAACCTCCATTTGACAAAAACAATCTGACATTTGAGCTGCTCAAAGACTCCATATAATCAACAAATGGATCAACAAAGTTATAAGGAAATACCTCTTGCTGAAGTTCAAAATATCTTTGTATATCCTTTTCCTCATAATGGCTGCCACTTTTAGCTACCTGCAAATTGAATTGCAAATATGGCTGCTCAATGTCTTCTACAGATTTAAGATGGTTGATTTCCACACAATGTTGTTCCTCATCAAAATTTGATTCATAGTTGTCATACACCTGTTGGATGCTCCTCAAATCAACAAAAGGTGATGTAGGGATCTGCTCTTTTTCATTTGAATACTCATCATAGATTGGCATATCTTCAGAGTGAATCGGTTGATGCTGATCTAGAACTTCAATGTCTTCATCATAAAATGGAGCATTCTGATCAATTTCTAAAGATGAAGATTTATGTTCTATGATGCTATCATCAACTTTAATATCATAATTTTGAAACATTTCTTGATGTAAAACATGATTAGAGGAAGATAATGGATCTTCTTCCTTCTTCATAGCATAACCACCAGCTTCATCTTTGCTACTGGAAGAATCTACTTCTAAAACCTGGATATATAATGCATATCCCCTACAACAATGCTAAAAAAGACACTTAGCTGGGTAAATCCTCTTACAATATGAATAAAAGGCATCATGAAAATCTTTCAAAGAGGAAATATTGGAAGGAGGAAGAATTATGTACCATTGTCTTGTAGAACCATCTAATGAATACATAAACATTTTCATCAATACATCTTCATCATGTATACTCAGCTGATCCATGTATTGATGAAATGTAATTACATGACGTGCTGGATTGTCCTCTTCCTTTTCTCGGAATCGCAAAAGAAAATCTCCCCATTTGTCCATGGTAGGTACTATATTTGGAAAGTCGGGAACAAATGAGAAATTGAGTGGAGCAAATCTTTGTGCCAACATGGATTCAAAACGCTTTGACATCTTGTAAAATCGCCTCTGGATTCTTCAAACATGGAGTCGCCTAGTGAATAAGTCTGTTGTCAAACTAATTCCCTGCTCCTGTCCACCATCAAGAGTTAGAACTGATCTGTGTCATTATTTCCCGGGGAAGATGTCCTTTCCTTTGTCCGTCCTCGGCAACAGCGCCAGAAGATGTTATCCCTAAAGTTGAACCTAGACTACAGGGGTTAAAGCTTAAGGAAATATTTTTCAAACATGTACAAATCAATGAAATCAAAAGAAAACTAAGTTGGTATAAAATGAAAGCTATTGGAAAAATCACACAATTATCAATACACTATGCTGGTATATCATGAAAGCTATAAGAGAATCACAGAGTTATCAGAGAACTAGGCTAGTATAATATGAGAGCTACAAGAAAATCAAACAATTAACAAAGAAGTAGGCTGGTATGTCAATCAGAGCTATAATAAATTATGAATTTATACAGAGACTGTATAACATAAAATATAACACAAGGTCCAATATTTCAGTAACTATGATCACAAAGTCACAAAATGAAACTGCCTCTGTTTTCTGAAAATATAAAGGATAATTATGTTTCAAAATAAGAATCACTGTAATGGAATCAAATTGACCATATACATGATAAGTTACAGGAAACACAATTCATACCATACATAGGCAAATCATAATCATGCTCATTCAAAATAGAACCTGTTATTGAAGCTGTAAGAGAATTATGTTATACAGACAGTGATCAAAGCTGGGATTTCATAACTCCAAAATTGCCAACCCCAGTCCCCCTTTTGTCTCATCTAGAGACTCTCCTTAAATACTAAATATCTGTTTGTTTAAGCTAACTATAAGATCTTATTTCTAAGGATCCGGCCTCCTCAAAAATAGGGAAGTCAATCCCTTTTAAAAATTATTATGAGTACAAGTGTAAACTAAAAGAGACATCTGTCAACAAACAGAATTGCTTTCACAAGAAAACTATAACTCGGAACACTTAAATGGAGCCTCTAAAATGGTATTATAAAATTTGCTCTAAATCCCAATGGCATCATAATCGATTGTAGGATAGCTCGAAATCTGATTGGAAACCCATATAGACGAATAAAACCAACAGCATCCAATACATGGAAACTTGCTCCTCGCAGGACTATAGTACAAGCTTGCCCCATCTCAACTCCTGAAAAGTGGATTAGCTTGTCCTCTCCAATCATGACTTCCTCTATAAGATTGCAATGCCCAGGTTTAACTGATTCCGGATTTTCAAAGGTTGAAGCAATTTCTCCCCCAGTTACAAGAGCTAAGCATGCTCAATGGAAAGTATTCTAGCATCAACAAACAGCTCTTCTGGAAAATTATAAATCAACTGTCCGTTTACAAAACAATTAATTCCATGTGCAATAATCGTCTGCATCTTCTTCCTCATTTTCTCTTTCTCTGCTGTCTCAATATCTGCTACTTTTGCCATTGAATCTACTTGTACACGAGCTCCATAAATTTTGATCTTATCAGTTTCCATAGCAGTATTTGCCACCAAAATGTTTGCATTCTCAATACACTTTGGCTGGCCAACACCAATTTTCTTGTCCAAAATAAACCCTTCGTCCAGAAATGAATCCTTTAAAGACCCTCTTAACCACTGGTTGCAATTTTTAAATCTGGAACATTGCTAGTGCCTCTGATTCTCTATCACACTTCATAAGACTATAGCTCTTCTGGGCATAACTTAAGTTGCAGCAATGAGGGCACGTTCAATCTCCTCCAATGAGTGGCCCTTAGTTTCAACCCTATTATTCACCACATAGATGACAGCAAGGAGGCACGCAGTAGAAAATCCTAAATACACTTTGCTGATTCCAAACTTGTTAACCACACTGAGGACGTATAGACCAATAATGAAGTTTGAAACCCAGTGCATTCCAAGAGATAAGGAAACAGCCTTGGCACGGATGCGTGATGCAAAAATCTCAGGTAGAAGTAGAGCTAGAATAGGACCAGCTCCCAGAGAAAATTTGTCGGGGACCTGTGGTGTCTTTCTTGAGGTGAAACAAAGTAATCATGTCCTCGACGAGGTACTGGAGAGTATGATCGTGAACAATGTCCACCTATATGAGATGTGGAATGGTGATAAAGAGATCATGACCTTGATCGAGAGTGATCAAAATGAGGTGATCGTCGCCATCCATAGCCTCGAGGAACCCTAGCTCTGGTTCTCACTCTCATTTCATCGAGATTTTTCCTATTCTCTTTAGCAAGAACAACGGCGATCTCATGCCCACCAATATATTGGCCACCATATGATATTGGGCTTCTGCATCATCTTGAGGATCTATAAACTGCACAAAACCAAAAGCACGAGGCTCCCCTGTATAGTAGTCCTTCGGCAGATATACATCCTTTAATGGTCCAAAGCGCTCAAAAGGCATTTCAGCTACCACTCTAACTAAAAATGGTCACTAGACATGATATTTCCTATGGTGCTGCTCTTATGCATGCTTTCACTGCTTGAATGACTAAAAATTACTAAATGCAACATAAAAAATGCAGCTTTCAATTTTGTTGTGTCAAAATTTCCACACCACTCTCAGTGATCAACAGTGTATGCTCAAACTGGGCAGAAAGGCTACCGTCGGTAGTGACAATAGTCCATTGTCATCCCATCACTCATAATCAGCATCCCCAAGCATTGGCAATGGTTCAAGTGCAAAGATTTGTCCAACCATCATGCATCTAGGATGATCATCATAAAATTTTATGATAGGTACCGAGTGAAACTGTTTTCCCACCCCATGCCCAGAATAACTTTTATCGACACCATATCCATATTTTCTGGCGTGGCCAATGACTATCTTACCGATTTCTTCAATTTCAACTCCAGGTCCACAAATAGCAATTGCCCTCTGCAAGCATTCCTCTGTAACCTTCACTAATTGCCTTCCAATATCATCAACATTTCCACATAAGAATGTTTTTGAGGTATCTGCATGACAGCCATTCAAGAAGACAGTAACATCAATGTTGATAATATCACCATCCTCCAAGGGGTGAAAATCAGGAATACCATGAAAAGCACACTCATTTACTGAAGTGCAAATACTCTTTGGGAAGCCTTTGTAACCCGAAGGAGATGGATATGCCCCAGCACTAATTATCATCTTGTACACAGCCTTGTCAATTTCATCTGTTGTGATTCCTGGCTTCACAAATGTCCCGACATATTCCAGAGCAAAAGCAGCCAGTTTGCCTATATCTCTGATGCAGTGAACACCTGTAGCATCATGTATCTCAGCATATTTTCCAACAAGAGGAGTTGAATTGGAACCAACATAAGATGGTGTTATAGCGATTTTCACCCCACTAGGTGAATCGCACTTTGTATGGCCTTCCCCTGTCCCGCTGCAGACTCTTTAGACCCAATGGACCACATTTTATCCTTTGATGTATCATTGATCATCCCCAAAACTATATAAACTATGATATACGCGGCTTTTCCCCCGATAACCGCGTACATACGCGGATATTCACCCTATAGTCGCGTACATCGGGATGTGTGCATAATCCAAATCCTTTTGGACTGTTCCATTACTTGGA
This sequence comes from Pseudotsuga menziesii, assembly GCA_001517045.1. Classification (NCBI taxonomy): domain Eukaryota; kingdom Viridiplantae; phylum Streptophyta; class Pinopsida; order Pinales; family Pinaceae; genus Pseudotsuga; species Pseudotsuga menziesii. Next base: position 171,662 of record LPNX010578299.1, read on the forward strand.
TCCGACTCATATGACTCTTGGCCTTCCATATACCTTGAGATCGCTCGGATTCGACCCTTCATTATCCCTTGTGAAGCTATATAAGGAACCATTGNTGGCCTGATAATATGGCGGGGGACACTTTGTATTGGTGAAACTTTCCAAGGTTTTAATTTCGCATGCTTTTGTTTTCTACTTAATGTTTTGGTTGATCTTGGTATCCAAATTGAAACCTGAGTGATCACTTTGACATCTGGATGCTGCCAGAAACTAAAATTTTGTTGGAGCAGATCTGATGATAACACAGTGTGTGGATGAAGGCATGGACCCACTCATCCTTTGGTCGTGATGCCCACAAGGTCTAACACTCAATCAGATGATCACTAGGGCTGTACCGTTCGTCATATCTTATAGAATTGTACACTTCTGCATATTCAAAGTGAAATGTCATTAGTCTTCGACAATACAACCATCTAGTGATCGACTTTTTATGGGTTTCACACCAGCATGCTAGGGTATCCTTCAACACTTCCTCCAACGTCAGTAATCACTGTGGTTCTAAACCCTTATCTTTGAATGCAACAAGAAACTTAGATAACTGAGGAAGTCCTTCATAATTGGAAACCAATGGTTTCATTCATGACGTAGCATAGTGACTACATAATCAAGCTGCAATTTCATAGTGACAATTCATGTAAGAGATTCTGCTAGTTCTCTAAAGCATCATCAGAGTCAGAAGACGCAGAGATAGCACTACACCAACCGAGTTCCCCATCAGTAGTTGGATGGACATAAGCTTATGCAATTTTATAGGCATGGTCCCATTCTCTGACAAATTCATCTTTCACTGGCTCAATATACCTTCACCCTTCGGTTGGATCCATCATAGCGACGACGCTGATGCCTTGATTCTCAAATGTCATCACACACTTTTTAAAATTGATTACTTCCATATTGTTGTTGGCCCATCTAATCGGTAGTAATGTGGGATAGGAGCCTCCACCATTAGCAACTTCAATCACATCAAAATTGGCATAGGTATTCATGCATTCTACTTCCACAGCAAGGTGTGGAACTATTTCAACCACCTACACTGCCACTGCATCCTTCACCAACTGGTTCATGAGAAAGAGTGACCAATTCATTTGCACACCTTGTGCACATGGATCATCACATGAAACCACCCTCAAATTACACTGGATGGGGAGATTATTTCTAACCACTTTATTGGAAAAAATCCTTGCACTGATGAGTACCACACGGTCATTGATACTATCAATGGGGTACGCCCTTCCATCGTGATCTAAAGCATAGGTCTTTTTCAATGTCACCACCAACTTATTTTCATTGTCCTTTCTATGAAAATATTGCGAGGGGTCTATCCCATCCTTGGGTAGCCCCGTTATCTCTGAAATGAGCCCCACTATGACTTCAATTGGTTTATCCAACCACAAACATTCCATTGAAGAATGCCAAAATCTTCTTCACACATGCATTGACTTCATTCGAATTCCCAAAGTGTAGCATTTTGACTAGACCTAAAAAGTCAGCTTTGTCCAGCCCACGCGCCCAATCGTGTAGAATGTGCTCTATCGGGCTTCTTCCCACCACTACCATTGGCATATATGGTTCATTCGCAACATCATCTAGTGCGAGCAATTCATGGTCTTTGTATTTCATCTGCATCATCCCAGGAATGATGCCAGAAGTGCATACCATCCCTTGTGGTATCATCGACATCCTTAACTGGTTCTTCATATTTGTAGTGGGATTCCTGTCCTTCGCACTAGGCCTATTAGGAGGTACATACCTAGGGATGTCCTTAATAGACACTCCTACTGGAGCTGCTGACTCCATAACTCCTGCGATCGATGGCCCTATTTGTAAAATTCCCCCTGCTGCCCTTGTCGATGTTCTGCGGTGCCAGAGAGCTGGTCTTCTAACCCTTCCAGCTCTTCTTTGGCACCGATGATGACCCTATATGCATACTAGTGATCTCTTCCATGATGGTTACCAGTCTAATCGATGAATCATGTTCACTCAAAATATCCACTGTGTCTAGGTTACTCTACATGCAACACCAATACCTCGTAAGGATTAACAGTTACGCACCCTCTCTAGACTTGGAAAACCACACAATTCACTTGGATTCGCCCAGTGATTCACTCTACAATATCAAACTCAACAACTTTGCAACTCAACTCTACATAATGGTGTTTCAACCCGCATCGAGCCCCTTCTTATATAATTAAGTGAATCCAGTGACCATCATGACCAAATCCTGCCAATAATCATGACAAAATCCATCATTAATGACCTGAATCCATGATGGTTCTATCAATCCAATGGTCGAATCATCCATAAATGTATGTGAGTTCAACAAGCCTCATTGGTTAACTACTTTTAACTGTTTCATTTATTGCTGATTCAACCCTGTTCATAGCCCTAGGGCTATCATAGCATGAAATCCTAACAATGCTACTGAATCCTACTCTTCTGCATACACCTCTTCTTGGTGCACCATGCTTCCATCCATCATCCTACCTACTCTTTTTGTTTCATTGTGTAGTGCCTCGATCATCATATGGTTCTAGGCCCATCCTATAGGGCTTCAGCCTGCTACCATTCACTAGCTTTGGCATCATATCTCCATCTAACTGTTGTAGTTGAAATGCACCTCCTGAAGTAATGGAATTAACAAGATACGGACCTAACCAGTGCATCTATAAATTACCTAGATGATTCATGAACTTGTTGGCATATAACAACACCAAATCTCCTTTCTAAAGCTATTTATTCTTTATGTGGTGATCATGCCAAGACTTTTGTTGATCCTTCTTGACACAACGATGCGAACCCGCAACAAAGCGGTCTTCCTCGAGCTGAATTAACTGGTCTAATAATTCCTCTAGTGCTTCTTCATCATCCATGCTGCTCAATTCGGTAATGCATAGACTCGGAACAATGTAATCCATAGGCATAACTGCCTCTTACCCATACACCAACATAAACGGTGTTTGCCCCGTCAATATCTTACAAGTGGTGCGATATTCCCACAATACTGCTAGGATCTTCAGGTCCCAATCATCTTGGTTTGCATTACATACCTTTGCAAGCACATGTTCCAACATTTTGTTGAATGCCTCCACTATGTCGTTCGCTTGAGGATGATACGGGGTAATCTTTTTATGTTGTATCTGCACCTCCTACGTCATCATGCTTATTGTGTGATTGATGAAGTGACTCCCTTGGTCTCTCATCAATATCCTTGGACATCCAAACCATGTCACAATGGTGTCAAAGAAGAACCTAATTGTTGTCATAGTGGTGTAATCCACAACATGTGGGGCCTCCACCCTTCTTGTTAAATAGTCTGTCGCTGTAATGATATACCATGCACCAGTTTGCTTCCCAGGTGGGTTGATTGGCCCCACAAATTCCATGACACATTTATCAAATGGATGCAATGTCATCTAAGGTACTAGCAACATCTCACCCCTCCTTGATGGATTTCCAGTACATTGATAGACATCACAACTTCGTGCATAATCTGTTGCATCAGAATGAAGAGTGGGCCACCAGCACCCTGCGTGAAGCACCTTTCTCGCAGTAGCTCATCCTCTATAATGTACACTAGCAACTCCTGCATGGGCCTCTACCAATATCTTCCCTTCTTCATATGGTAGGACACATCGCTGCAAAATATCATTTGGTCCTAGTTTATATAGATGTCCAGCGATCAACTGGAAATCTGAGGCCTTCAAAGCGAACTGTCGTTAGTCTCTGACATTGCGACCATCCAGTGATAAACATTTTATGGGTTTCCCACTAGCATGCTGGGGTAACCTTCAGTGCTTCCTCCAATTCCAACAACCACTGTGGTTCTGACACCTTATCTTCGAATGCAATAAGAAACTAAGATAACGCAGGAAGTCCTTCATAAATTGACAACTCAATGGTTTCAATCACGACGTGATAGAGTGACTGTGTAATCAAGCAGAACTTTTGTAGAAACACTTCATTTAAGCGGTTTTGTCAGTTCTCAAAGTCATAATACACATAGCTAGCACTATGCCAACTGAGTTCCCCATTAGCAATTGGATGGACATAATCTTATTAAATGTTATAGGCATGGTTCCATCCTATGAAAATGAAGAAGACAAAGACTTCTAAACCCACATGATTCACATTTTAACCCACAATGATTACTGAGTTGAATAATCAACCAATGGAAAATAATTCCATAATGGAAATATTAAATAAATATTAAAGATGAATGATGATAAAATATTATAAAGTGAGTGACATATATATATTAATTGTAAAGGCACATTGTATACCATCCATGAAAGGATGCGTCATTTTAGAATAGTTTACTAATAACCATTTATTGATTATTAATTATTAATATCAATATATATTAATATTAATAATTACTATTTATATTTAATATATATATATTGTTTGTTGTTATTATTTAAGTTTGTTACATTGCCTTCCGGTTCAAGATGCTTTGTCCTCAAAGCATATTTTATAAAACTAGTTTATAATTTAAATATTGTAAGTGAAATGATGGGTTATTTTGTAAAACCATTGGCTATTTCACTTTTTTTTTTAAACTTTTCCTCTTTTATTTCTTTGTTGCTAATTTTTTTATTTTTTATTCTTCACTTTTCCCTTTGGTTCTTGCTTCATATTTAGACTGGAATTAATACTTCTTTAATGAAATTCAAATGGCCAAAGGCCAATTTTTGGTCAAAACCCAATATTTACCAGAGAAACTCTGAATATGGATGGCTAAAATCCAATGTGAGGTCAAAGACCTAAATTCAAGGAAACCTTGAACATGTTTTTAACTTTTCTTTTTAACTTATGTTTTTTTTCCCTCTCATTCTTTCTCTGATACCACTTGAAGCAGACAAAGACTTCTAAAGCCACATGATTCACATTTTAACCCACAATGATTACTCAGTTGAATAATCGACCAATGGCAAATAATTCCATATTGGAAATATTAAATAAATATTAAAGACGAATGATGATAAAAGATTACAAAGTGAGTGCCATATATATATTAATTGTAAAGGCACTTGTATACCATACATGAAAGGATGCATCATTTTAGAATAGTTTACTAATAACCATTTATTAATTATTTATTATTAATATCAATATATATTAATATTAATAATTAATATTGATATTTAATATATATATATTGTTTGTTGTTTATTATTTAAGTTTGTTACATTTTAAATCCTTCAAGATTTTATTTTAAAACATTTTTCCAGCATTAGATTGTTTTTTTCGTATTCTTTGATTTGCTCAATGAACATTAAGATGTTCATATTAAATTGTTCAAAATCATAGAAATGGAGTCCCTTATAGAATTGAATTATGACACATAATGAATATAAAAGGTGAAGGAATCCAAGGGAGGCAGGTGTAGGAGGGGTCATTTTTGACCCTGGAGGAAACAAGATATCTCAGTTTGCTTAGGGGTTGGGGAAAATAATGAATAATCAAGCAGAGTGGGTTTCCTTGATGCAAGGAGTGGAAATAATATCCTCCCTTGACTACGACTCCTATCTTGTGTTCGAAGATTAAAAAATAGTGATCGAAAAAAAAGAAATTTCAAGTTGGGATGGATGTTGAAGCAAATAGGGTGCAAAAACGAGATTTGACCAACTATCATGACTTATCTAAAGTAAAATTCTTCCATATTTAGGGGCATAATAACAAGGAAGTTGATGCAATGGATAACAAAGGCTTTAAGTTAAAGCTAGGTTTTATCGCTATAGATAATATTCCCCCTTATTTAAAATGGTCCCCATGTTTGTGAATGGAATTTCACCTAAGCATCACAGTGGTCTAGCACTCTCCTCCCTCCTTTAACTAAGGTTTTTGAAAAACATGGGAAAGGGAGGTCATAATTGATCCACAAACCTTCCCCCATTTTCTTTTCTAGGAGAGGACGTTGAAATGGTGGCGATTTCGGTGGGCAGGTGGATGGTATTTTAAAAGCACACAAGGCTGAATTTTAATACCGAAGTTCTTAAAAGGACATTCTGAACACCATATCCCAACTGCGGTCATAAGATTTAGTTTTCTCTACATTTAGCAAATCTCTACATTTGGCTTCTCGTCCAAATATTTCTTCTTCATGTCTGAATCAGTCTTAACTAGCTCAGTCCACAACTCCTATTCCACAAACTCTATTTCGTAAACTAGCTTTCCACTTCTCAATTTTGGCAATTGATTTTTTGCAAAAACTTTTCTCTAATTCTCTTTCATGCCATAATTGCCTTTATGCAATTGCAGATTGCGGTTGCGGGTATGGAAAGTAGGATTCTCATGCATCAGACACCCCAAGAAGAAAGAAATATGACCTCCTGGTCATAATATTCCATCTTCAGTATGCTTGGATCCCAAAATTTGTGCTGAAGCTTTCCATTTGCTTCTTGGTTGTTCTGTTGTTTTCTTACTGGCAATAATTCTCCTAGATTCCGTACTTTTTTATGCAATGCTCCACTAGCTTTGATTTCACAATCTTCTTCTGTCATCTGTCTTCTGCTATTGTTTTGTTTCTTTTCTCTGCTGATGTAAATATCCATTATTTCTTCATTCCTTCTCTGAGACACCTTCACCATAAACATCCTTATTTATTCAATATCCATGTCCATTCTATCCTTTGGATGGTACACTTGAATCTTTTTTTTTTTTTTGAAATTTTTGTTGTTCCTTTGGCTCTCTGTTTCCATTTACTAGCTTACAAGGCAATTCAGTGTTTCAACCTTCTATCTGCTCTTTTCCAATACTGTGACTAAGCATTTCTATGCTTGCACTTATTAAGCAATCATCTTTATCAATCCTTGTATTGATCAACCAATCTTCCAACATTTCTAACTCTTCATCATACTTTCTGAGGTTAGAAAGTTTCTCTTTGTATTCATTAGCCAAGTCTGGAACAAAAAGTTATTCAAGGTATTGATCACCCTTTTAAGACAATATGGTCTCTTCCTTTATTATGACATATTTCTTCCTCTGTCTACCTTCACTTTCTTCAATACCTACAAACACACACCAATAATCAGTTTCAAAAACATTAGACTCTGAAGTCCTTGTTGATATTTTATCTGGCATCCTCCATTTGTGTTGGTCTGAACATAACATCAAAATTTCACCATCATCTGTTTCTTCAACAATATGAGCTACAGGATGCATACAATGTTCATAGGATAACATTTCATCTCTTACTACAATAGAATTATATTCAGCTATGATGCTTTTGGAAAGCACATCGTCTTTTCCTTCAAAATTTATGATAGTCCAAGGTGATTGTTCAACTTTTTCCTTCATCAGAATGCAATTCTGAATCTTCCATATAGAAATGTCTTTGTACATATCTTCCTTCATCTTCAGACCAACCCCAATTGACTGTGTTTCCCCATCAAGCAACTCATCAATGAGTTGCTTTTGATGCAATACTTCAGACCTCTCCTCATTTTAGAGACTTTCTTCATCACATTTTACTTCATCAAAATTTAAGACAGTTTCTAAAGACTGCCTGTCATCTGCAACAAAACCTCTAATCACAAACAAATCATTAGTCTAAAAAACATAAGACCTCTTGGTCTCATTTGGCCTCATAGTAATATCCTCCATATTTTGATCTTTACTTTCTACAAAATCCACGAGACTTTCAGTTAGTCTCTCTTCATCATCCTCACTCACATCTTCTCTAATCAAATGACCCTATTCAGGTTCACATATCAAAACATATATCTTAGACTTAGCTATCCCGAGTTCTTCCTTCAATATGATAGATATCCTTTGTTGTAGCTTCACCTGTAGTGAATTCCATCTTACCATCTTCTTTTTCGTGATCCAACCATACCTCAGGTTTTGTTTCTATAGCAGCATATCCAAATGAATAAGTTGAAATCCTATGTCAACCAATTGTGTGTCATACTCCTCTTGACTCATCATGTTGATTTCTTCTACTTTGACATCTTTTCTTCTATTGTGGCTTGTCTTTGCCTTTGTAATGACTTCCAGTAGTCATCATCTCCATCTTCTTTTCTTTTGTGAACTTTATCTTGTTCACTTGTGGTCTACTCCCAAGCCTCCTCTCAGCAAGTCTACATACCTGCTAATACCTCAATAAGCTATCTCTCCTTGAGCTTGTTCTTTTGGTATATCTAGTTTTTCTCCTCTAGAACCTTTTGAACACCGTCCTTTGCTCATCTTTGATTTTACAGATCCACCTTTCTTTCGAGAACATTCAATGTGTTCCCTTTCTTATCCAACCTTTGTTTCCTCTTTAGGTTCTTCCAATGCTTTCTCTTTTCTCCAAAAGTTCACAAACTCTTCCTTAAGAACATATTTATCCTTGATATATCTCCTCTAGTTTCCATTGCTGCTATCAAACCTTTCCTGTTTGTTTCAAAGAAATTCTTATAAATAGAGTTAAATAAAACATCAATCGGTCTATACCTTTAAGACTTTTCCAATTGTATAGTTGGCTAAAAACATTCCCTTGTCTGCAATTCTTGATTTCAATTAATTTTGAATACTCTCACCCTACCAACCCTCTCAAGACAATTGTTAGTCTTCAACTTTAACATAAATTGAAAATCAGAATTTGATTTACCTCTTGGATCTGACATGAGCTCTAACAATATTCATGTCAAATCTTCTATGCTCTGCTACCTTCACACAGAATCCTTTTTCTACTCCGATACCAGTTGATGCAGAAGGGAAGCTCAAAAACACCATATCCCAACTTCTCTCCCTGGGATTTAGTTTTCTCTACGTTTAGCAAACCTCTAAATTTGGATTCTCGACCAAATATTTCTTCTGTGTGTTTGAATTAGTCTCAACCAACTCAGTCTGCAACTCCTATTTCACAAACTCTATTCCATATGTTACCAACTTTTTTGTACCATAGTTGGGTTACCTAAGGAGCCACTGGTTGACAAACTTGTTCAAAGTCTGATTCCAGTGTATCAGTTGATCCTTCTGCTTGTCTAGCCAATATTGGCTAGTCACTTTTTTCTTTGAATAATTTTGACCATGGCCCCGTGGGGTTTGTAATAAAATGTGCTAGTAGGATATTTTTGAGTGGTTTGGTCTCCTGAGATGTAGAATCTCAAATAGGGTATTCCAGGGAGTTTTTTTCCCCTGACAATTATGCTTTGCCTTCAACCGAGTATAATTGACGAGGTTTTCTTTGCTTCCTCCAAAGCTGGAATGCCCGATGTTGAATTCTGGGCCTTGGGGGGTTATTAGAGCCCAACTGAGTGTTATAATCCTACTAGACATTATTTAGATAGATCATGGTCATGTCCTAAGTCATCTTGACACATAAAAAATTTTCAAAAAAATCTTTTTTCGAACAGTGAAAAATTAGTTTTTAATTTTTAATTACTTTTCCTAAGTTTTTTGGGTTAATTTTTCCATAAATTAAATGGAAAAAACCCGTTCATGATATGGACTCAGAATTCAGTGATTGAAGGCTCTAACCTTAAGCCAAAAATCATTCTTGATCAACCAGCCAGTTAGAACCAACTTTTAGATCAGCAATCGGATAGATAATGCCTTTTTACTCAAAAAGTCAGTTTTGAGTAAAAAATGATTTTTAGTAAAAAAATGATTTTTATTAAAAAAATGATTATTTTGGAGAAAACTAAAACTCTCCAAATTAATCCAAATTCAGTAAAATAAAAGACTAAATGACATCTCATGGAACACTTATGATGATTGGAGTTATCATAACGCAGCTTCAGTCATCATTAAGAGAGCAATTAATTTATTATCAGTTATGAGTCATGTCATCTCTAGCTAAAGATGAGATGGAGAGCTCTCATTGGTCCAGTGATTTGATCGAGGTGAAGACTGAAGCTTACGCCATCAGTGGGCTTCCCAAACCTAGCTCAAGATCCTGCCAGACCTAAAGGATGAGCTTATCTACATCCAGACTCACACATGTGGCCTCATCCTTGGCTTGTTTTCAGTGCACAGGTTTGGAGTGGGGGCGCCTTGCCTGGGTGGAGGCCTCCCCTCACTCCCGGTTCTCCGGTTTAGGTTTGGGCTCTTTGTTAGGTGGCTAAGTTGGTTAGGGTTGGTTTTTTGGTTTTAGGGTTTTAGCACTCTCTCATTTGTTAAAAAGAGGCTCTTTCAGCTCTATTTGGATGGACTTTTGTAGCAGAGTTACTCTGAGAAATTGTATCAAGCATTTGCTTTAATTTGTTAATAAAGATCAGACTTTGGAGGTCCATGAGCTCTTGGATGTGGTAGTTTTTTGCAATTGGTTGAGGTTAACCCCTATTTTTTTAAATGCTTATGTGAGATTAAATTGTTTATTTGTTAGCTCAAGAGGGCCATTGTTGGCACAGTAGAACAATCATTTGTAGTTCAACTTGATTGTTTATGCGAAGTAGATTAGTATTTTGATGGACATGAGTAATCAGGATATACGTAATGTTGATCATGATTCAATTTTCTTAGCATACTAGCATGTATTTTGATCTCACGTTTTGTGTTGAGTTGTAGTGTGTTTTCAGGCTTCACAGGTTGAAGAAGGGTGTGAGCTTAGCTGCTTCTATCCCAGGCTTCAAGCAACCTTTTTAATCTAACACTTTCATTGTAGGACCTACAAAGATCTTCTTCTTCAAAATACAAAAAGAAAGCTGGGAGTCTAGCTCTCTCTCTTGGGTTCCATCCATAATTTCAAATACTTTCTTGGTTACCGAACTTCCCTCTTCTAGTTCTCTCTTTGCTCCTTGATCCCCTTGTTTTTCTTGCTTGCTATCCTTTTCCTCCTTGCTTTGTTTTTCCCTTTCTTATCTATTCTTCATCTCTGCCCTGTTTTACTCTTTTTACCACTCATTTTCTTCTTTTTGGACAGCCCTAGTGTGCCCTAGTTTATGCCTCTTTTTTGCCTCTTTTTGCCCTAGTTTTTGCCCCTTCTTCCATCTTGTTTTTGGCCTTTTCTTCCCCTTTTTGTTTGCTGTCATGTTTTTTGATTTTTATGACAACCATCTTCCTTCTTCATCGCAGCCCCGTTTTCATCATTTTTTATACTCCTTTGGCCTCATAGTTGGCTGCCCTATTCTTCCCTTTTCTTGTCTTTGATCTTCTCTTTGTTGTCCTTCCTTCTTCCTATCCTTTTCTTCTTATTTTCAGCCTTCTTTGCCTTACTCTTTTTCTCTCATTCAAACTTCTTCTTTTCCCTTTTTGCAAAGTTTGAGAAAAGTTTCGAGAAAGGTTTCAAGTAAAAGTAAATCACTCTCCTTTTTTACGCAAATTTTAATGATAGTAGAGTTGTATGCTTTTATTTGAAAAGCCCTTTCAGGGATTAAATTCCTAAAGGCAAATTGTAATAATTTCAATAAAGTACTTTTGCTTGAGTGGGGTTTTTAAGTCCCCACTCTCATCCTCCTCCATTTCGGGAGGCTTGTGTTGTGTTTACTTATGTATGCTTAGGTTAGATTTGCTTGTCTTCATCATTATTTGCATCTTATGCTTAGAATATTAATTGTTAATCCATCACTTCTAATTCATTATTTAATTTTATTACTCCTTTAAATTGTTTATCTTTCTAAGTAAATCGACTGTTTAAATCTCTTGAATCACACCATAAGGTGGATCAATAGTGCTCTCTGTCGGAGAGTTTAATAAGTCATCTTTGCTTTTTTCATTCACATTGTTTAATCAATTAACTCTTAAGTAAGACTCTTGAACTTGCAAAAACACAAGTCAAGAGAACACTCTATCAGGGAGCATCCTAGGTTTGCATAATCCCTGCATTAGTCTCATCTAGATTAGCTAAGTCTCTTGAACCACTGTCATAAGGTAGGGTCAAGAGCACTCTCTGTCAGAGAGTCTTAATTAATCAACTTAGTAAAATTCGCAACTCACACCCCTTTAATTAATTAACCCCCCTCCCTCCTTGCCGGAGTATGCTCTGACCGATCCTAGATCGGAGTACCCAGAAACAGCAATGGATCTTTAAACCCCACAAGAGTAACCTAATAACACTTAAATGCCCCGTAACCAATGCACCGACGTCGTAGGGATTCTTCCAAAGTACTTCCTAGCAGAGGCGTCGAAACCTCCTGCTGTCATAGATTCTCAGCTAGCTGGTCACTTGACAATATCAGCCTGGGATATTAGGCGGGCCCGACATGTCTTAAACAGAGGAAACTTAGAAGAGTCTCCTGGCTTTGACAAACCTTCGTTGACACCCTAATCAAGAGCATTCTTTAAAATTATTAAAATCTACCAAGAGCACTTGCAAAACCTAATATTCACTAGCTTAATTCCTAGACTTTATTTCACGCATTTATTTGACTCCATAAGGCATTGGTCCTTCGTTATAATTGAGTAATCTTCTATATTGATCAACTGTCTATGGTTTATTTTTGTTGATTATATCTGAATGCTTATGTAAAGTCTGGAATCTTTTGCTTATCTGTATGATCTCTTGCTAGCAACGTGGATTGCTTTGATTTACGTGTCACAATCATAAACTTAATCATTTCTAATCACAAGTAACTCCTAAACAATACCCATCCAAATCTAAAAACATCTTAAAACTTAACTTAAACATTGAGCCATAGAAAACTCTTTGTTAGGGACTACCCCCTTGGCTTCGTTAGGAGTTAGCCTAAACGGAGGAGCTAGGAGTAGGTGACAGTACCTAGCTCTGTGCTTGCCCCCAAGGTCACACCTCTCCCACTTTCTCAAGTGAGGAGACAGTTTTTGGAAGATTTATGCTACTGGTGTGCAATCAGCGGACAACACCGTAAACTAGCTTTCCACTTCTCAATTTTCGTAACCAAGTTTTCACAACAACTTTTTGCAATTCTCTTTCCTTCTGTAATTTCCTTTCCGCAAGATTATTTCCGCAATTGTGTATTGTAGTGTGGGTATGAAATTCCCAATTTTTCAAAAACTGAACTTCACAATCATGCGACGACAAAGGTCCTTTTCACAATCAGATTGCGGTTGCGGATTGCAGATCCACCTTCCCACTTTTCCCAAAAATGGGCTCTAATGAATTTCCACCCGCAAGTCTCTTTCCGCAATTCCCAAGAACCGTCGATCTATTGTGAAATGTTTCATGGCCATTGATCCCTGATCAAGTGTGAAACTTCATTTTACTTTGCGGATGTCTCATCTCCCATGCATGTTCACCTCGTAATGTCTTTCCCTATCATCGATCCATATTTCCTCCTTTAATATGGATCGTCCAATCTTTGTCGAATGAATTGAATGTACTCTCTGCAATATTGTGTTGAATGATCAGAAATCGATCAATCAAATCAATACCTTTTTCCGGACTTGATATTCTTCATTGGATCTATCCATAGCTTCTATAGCTTCATCCTTCACTCAACTCCACAAATTCGCTAATACAAGCATCGATACAATGGTTTACACAATAAACATATCAGTTACACAAGAAACCGTACATAGGGATCGCTTAAACGTCTTTTGTAACCTCAAAATCCCTAATTTACAAAATGCAATACACACTGATCTATTAACCATTAACAGAGATCATCAATCATCCAATTCATATATTCATACATTCAAAAAGAACTGCATTTACACAGAGATATTCCGAAATAGGATTTTGTTTACTCAATATAAGGAATCTATACATTCACATGATCCATAATCTATGTTATGATATTCATAGACCTAATACAACTCCAATCAGTGTCCTTGACCTAATTTCACACTATTTGGCCACACTCTTAGACAGATTTACATTGTTTGGCTACTCCTGGCCTCCTGTTTTCTCCTTTTGGCCTCCTATGGCTATCTCTGGCTTCCTCTGGATATATCTATTCCTAGTAGGCTCACATAAATATATACAATTAGATTCATTAACAAATTCTGGTTCAACTCCTTAATACACTCAAACACATTCCTAATTCATAGTAACTGAAACCTAATTTTAGTAGCATAATCAACCCTATCTCAATGACTCGCTCATGAGAGCCTTGATCATTATCGATGCTACCATTTGACATGGGATTAGTTGCATGACTTATTTAATGACTCACCTACTGACTCATCACTCACTTAGTAATTTATCACCTATATAGGAGAACACTTGTAAATCAAACATATTTACAATATTACATTAAAGAACCATTCATTCAAAAAAATGAAGACCCCTTTTAGGTCGGGTCAAAACATTGGACTTGTACTTGAATGAAGAGCAGGATTCTCCTGCATCAAAATCCCTAGGAAGAAATAATTATGACCTCCTAGTCATAATATTCCATCGTCAATATGCCTGGAACCCAAACTTTGTGCTGAAGCTTTCCATTTGCTTTCGGGTTGTTTTGTTGTTTTCTTAGTGGCTGTAATTCTCTTGGCTTCCATACTTTTTGTTGCAATGCTCCACTAGATTTTCTTTCACAATATTCTTTTGTCATCTATCTTTTGCTGTTGTTTTGTTTCTTTTCTCTGCTGATGTAAATTTCCATTACTTCTTCATTCCTGTTGGAATATAATAAACCCACTCATAAAATAATTAATCATTATTTGATTATTTTCCTACCCACTAGCTTGGATAGTTGGCATCCACTTGCACCTTAGAGTCAACACTTGCCATCTATATCCTAGGAATGATTTATTTCTGATTTTGGGTTGATCTTGACCANCGATTCTGCTTTATTCTACTTTATATGCTTTATCCTGCTTTTCAGTGGATAAGGTAAATCTAGTCAACTAGGAAATTGGCAGCTTTCGTTTCCAACCCATCCTCCATTATTTTTTCTCCATATTCTAGGATTAGAAAGTATTTCCTTCACTCATCATCACTCACACATGCTATTTCTAATTCGTAGGTTCTTGGTATATTGGGAAAGTGCTTTAGCCAACTATGGGGTTTATCATAATTAGTAAGCCTGCTTTATGAGCTATCTTCAGTTGTCTTCTAGCAACTATATTTTCCTTTATAAGGATGTATTACATATGTAATAATAATCAATTATCATTATTTGATCATTCATTAATGTGTGTTCATTAATTCTTCTTCTTCTCTCCTTATGCTAATTCTCTACAATTCTCTGGGAGGTTAATTGTGTGCCTAGATCCTTAGCTTGTTTATGAAATTCCTCATGCCATCAAAGGATTTAGAATTTCTACAATTCCTTCTCTAAGACACCTTCACCATCAACATCCTTAGTTATTCAATATCCATTTCCAGTGTATCCTTTGGCCGGTACACTTGCATCTTCTTGTTCTAAAATTGTTGTTGTTCCTTTGTATCTATTGCCATCTACTAGCTTACAAGACAATTAAGTGTTTTGACCTTCTATATGCTCTTTTCCAGTGTTGTGACTAAGCATTTCTGTGCTTGCATCTATTAAGAAGTCATCTTGATCAATCCTTGGTTTGATCAACCAATCTTCCAAGATTTCTGACTCTTCATCTTACTTTTCGAGGTTAGAAAGTTTCTCTTTGTCTTCATTAGCCAAGTCTGCACCAACAAATTCTTCTAGGTATTTATCACTATTTTGAGACAATATGGTCTCTTCCTTTGTTATGACATATTTCTTCGTATGTCTACCTTCACTTTCTTCAATTCTTGCAAACACACACCAATAATCAGTTTCAAAAACATGAGACTCTGAAGTCCATGTTGATATTTTCTCTGGCATCCTCCCTTTTTGTTGCTCTGAACATAACATCAAAATTTCACCATCATCTTTTTCTTCAACAGTATGAGTTACAGGTTGCATACAATATTCATAGGATACCATTTCATCTCTTACTACAATAGAATTAGATTATGTTCTGATGCTTTTGGAAAGCACGTATTATTTTTCATCAGACTTCATGACAGTCCAAGGCGACTGTTCAAATTTTTCTTCCTTAGAAATGTCTTTGTACATTTTCCTTCATCTTCAGATCAACCCTAATTGAATGTGTTCCCACATTAAGCAACTCATCAATGAGTTCCTTTTGACGCAATACTTCATACCTTTCCTCATTTGAGAAACTTTGTTCATCATATTTTACTTCATCAAAATTTAAGACAGTTTCTAAATATTTCCTGTCATCTGCAACAAAACTTGTAATCACAAAAAAATAATTAGTCTAAAAAACATAAGACCTCTTGGTCTCATTTGGCCTCACATTCATCTCCTCCATAATTTTATCTGTACTTTCTACAAAATCCATGAGACTTTCACTTAGTCTCTCTTCATCATCCTCACTCGCATCTTCTCCAAGCAAATTACCCTGTTCAGGTTCACATATCAAAATATCTATTTGATCAGACTCAGCTATCCCAAGTTCTTCAATCAATATGATAGACATCCTTTGCTATAGCTTCAACTATAGTGAATTCCATCTTACCTTCTTCTTTTTCATGATCCAACCATACCTCTAGTTCTCTTTCTGCAGAAACATCTCCAAACAAATAAGTTGCAATCCTATTTCAACTAATTCTCTGTCATACTCTTCTTGACTCATCCTATTGATGTCTTCTTCCTTGACATATTTTCTTCTGTTGTGGCTTGCCTTTGAACATTTACAATGACTTCCAGTAGTCATCATCTCCATCTTATTTTCTTTTGTGAACTTCATCTTGTTCTCTTGTGGACTACTCCCAAGCCTCCTCTCAGCAAGTCTACATACCTGCTACTATGCCTCAATAAGCTATCTCTCCTTGAGCTTGTTCTTTTAATATCTATGGTTCTTATGATCTAGAACCTTTTGATCACCTTTCTTTGCTCCTCTTGTCTTCTACAGATCTAGCTTTCCTATGAGAACATTTAACTTGTTCCCTTTCTTACCCAACCTTTCTTTTCTCTTTAGGTTCTGCCGCTACTTTCTCTTTTCTCCAAGAGTTCACAAACTCTTCCTAAAGAATACAATTATCATTTATATATCTTCTCTAGCTTCCATTCCTTCTATCAAACCTTTCCTATTTGTTTCAAACAAATTCTTATAACCAGATTTAAATAAAACATGAATTAGTCCATACCTTTAAGACTTTTCCACTTGGATAGTTGGCTAAAAACATTCCCCTATCTGCAATTACTGATTTCAATCAATTCTGAGTACTGTCACTCAACCAAACCTCTCAACACAATTGTTAGCCTTCAATTTTAACATAAATTGAAAATCAAAATTTGATTTACCTCTTGGCTCTGACATGAGCTCTAACAATATTCACGTAGAATCTTCTACACTCCACTACCTTCACGCATAATTCTTTTTCTGCTCTGATACCACTTAATGTAGGAGGGAAACCCAAAACACCATATCCCAACTGCTCTCCCCAGGATTTAGTTTTCTCTACATATAGAAAACCTCTAAATTTAGCTTCTTGGAAAAATATTTCTTCTGCATATCTGAATCAGTTTCAAACTACCCGATCTGCAACTTCTTTTTAGCAAACTCTATTCCGTAAACTAGCTTTCCACTTCTCAATTTCGGCAATTGAGTTTCTACAATTCTCTTTCCTTCCACAATTAATTTCCTTTCCGCAAGATTTTTTGCACAAGATTATTTCGACAATTGCGGATTGCAGTTACAAGTATGCAATTCCAAATTTTCCAAAAACTAACTTCCATAATCATGTGGTCGCAACGGTCCTTTCCGCAATCAGATTGCGGATTGCACATTGTGAATCTTCCTTCCCACTTTTCCCAAAAATGGGCTTCCGCAAATTTCCTCCCACAAGTCTCTTTCCGCAATTCTTGAGAATCGTCGATCTCTTATGAAATGTTTCCTGGATGTTGATCTCTAATCAAGTGTGAAACTTCATTTTACTTTGTGGATATCTTATCTCTCATGCACATTCACCTTGTGATCTCTTTCCCTATCGTCGATCCATATTTTCTCCTTTAATATGGATTGTCCAATATATGTCGAATGAATTGGATGTACTCTCTGCAATATTGCATTGATCGATCAGAATATCGATCAATCAACTCAATCTACCTTCTTTTGGACTTGATATTCTTCGTTGGATCTGTCCATATCTTCTATAGATTCACCTTTCACGCAACTCTACAAATTTTCTAATACATGCATCGATCCAAGGGTTTACACAACAAACATATCAATTAAGCAAGAAACCATACACAAGGATCTCTTATACATCCATTGCAACCTCAAAATCCCTAATTTATAGAATGAAGTACACACAGATTTATTAACCATTAACAAATATCATCAATCATTCAATTCATATATTCACACATTCAGAAAGAACTGCATTTACACAGAGATATGCCAAAATAGGCTTTCCTTTTCTCAATATAAGGAATATGTACATTCACATGATACATAATCTACATTATGATCTTCATAGATCTGATACAACTCTAATCAGTGTCCTTGACCTGATTTGACACTGTTTGGCTACACTCTTAGCCATATTTACATTGTTTGGCTACTTTTGGGCTCCTTTTTTCTCCTTTTGGCCTCCTATGGATATCTTTGTCTTTATCTGGCTATATCTATGCCTTGTAGGCTCATATACACATATACAATCGGATTCATGAACCAATTTCGGTTCAGATCCTCAATACACTCAAACACACTCCTAATTCATAGTAACTGAAACCTAATTTTAGTAACATAATAAACCCTATCTCAATGAATCACTCATGAGATACTTGACCCTTATTGAATGCTACCATTTGACATGGGCTTAGTTACACAACTTATTTAATGACTCACCTACATGACTCATCACTCACTTAGTGACTCATCACCTATATAGAGGAACACTTGTAAATCAAGCATATTTACAATATTACATTAAAGAACCATTCATTCGGAAAAATGAAGACCCCTTTTAGGTCAGGTCCAAACATTGCACTTGTACTTGGATGGAAAGCAGGATGCTCCTGCATCATAGTCCCTAGGAAGAAAGAAATATGACCTCCTGGTCATAATATTCCATCTTTAGTATGTTTTGATCCCAAACTTTGTTCCAAAGCTTTCCATTTGTTTCCTGGCTATTCTATTTTCTTCTTACTGGATGTAATTCTCATGGCTTCCATACGTTTTGCAGCAATTATCCACTAGCTTTTCTTTCACAATCTCCTTTTGTCATATGTCTTCTGTTGTTGTTTTGTTTATTTTCTATGCTGACATAAATCTCCATTATTTCTTCATTCCTTCTTTGAGACACCTTCACCATCAACATCCTTAGTTCTTCAATCTCCATGTCCAGTCTATCCTTTGTATGGTACACTTGTATCTTCTTGTTTTGAAATTCTTGTTGTTCCTTTGGCTCTCGGTTTCCATCTACTAGCTTACAAGACAATTTAGTGTTTCGATCTTCTATCTTCTCTTTTCCAATGTTGTGACTAAGCATATCTATGCTTGGACCTATTAAGCAGTCATCTTTATCAATCCTTGGATTGATCAACCAATCTTCCAACATTTCTAACTCTTCATCATACTTTCTTAGGATAGAAAGTCTCTCTTTGTCTTCATTATCCAAGTCTGTAACAACACGTTATTCTAGGTATTGATCGCCATTTTGAGACAATATGGTCTCTTCCTTTGTTATGACAGATTTCTTCCTATGTCTACCTTCAATTTCTTCAATACTTGCAAACACACACCAATAATCAGTTTAAAAAACATGAGACTCTGAAGTCCCTGTTGATATTTTCTCTGGCATCCTCCCTTTGTGTTGGTATGAACATAAAATCTAACTTTCACCATCATCTATTTCTTCAAAATTCTGATCTACAGGTTTCATACAATATTTATAGGATACAATTTCATCTCTTACTACAACAAAATTATATTCTGCTGACATGCTTTTGGAAGGCACATCTTCTTTTCCTTCAAACTTCATCACAGTCCAAAGCGACTGTTCAAATTTTTCCTTCATTAGAGTGCAATACTGATTCCGCCTTATAGAAGTCTTTGTACATTTCTTCCTTCATTTTCAGATCAAACCCAATTGATTATGTTCCCCCATCAAGCAACTCATCAATGTGTTCCTTTAGCTTCAATACTTCAGACCTTTCCTCATTTGAGATATTTTCTTCATCATATTTTACTTCATCAAAATTTAAAACAGTTTCTAAAGATGTCTGTCATCTGCAACAAAAACTCTAATCACAAACAAATCATTAGTCTCAAAAAAATAAGACCTCTTGGTCTCATTTGGCCTCATAGTTATCTCTGCCATAAGTTGATCTGTACTTTTCTATAAAATCCATGAGACTTTCAGTTAGTCTCTCTTCATCATCCTCACTCACATATTCTCTAAGAAAATTACCCTGTTTAGGTTTACATATCAAAACATCTATCTCAAACTCATCTATCTTGAGTTTTTTATTCAATATGATAGACATCCTTTTTGTAGCTTCACCTATAGTGAATGACATCTTACCTTCTTCTTTTTCATGATCCAACCATACCTATGGTTCTTTTTCTGTAGCAACATCTCCAAACGAATAAGTTACAATCCTATGTCAACTTATTCTCTGTGATACTCCTCTTCACTCATCATGTTGATGTATTCTGCCTTGGCATATTTTCTTCTGATGTGGCTTGTCTTTGAACCTTTGAAATGAATTCCAATATTCATCATCTCCATCTTATTTTCTTCTGTGAATTTCATCTTGTTCGCTTGTGTAATACTCCCAAGCCTCCTCTCAGCAAGTCTACATACTTGCTACTACACCTCAATAAGCTATCTCTCCTTGAGCTTGTTCTTTTGGTATCTCTGGTTCTTATGCTCTAGAACCTTTCAGCACCTTCCTTTCTCCTATTGTCTTCTGCAGATCCTGCTTTCCTTTGAGAACATTCAACTTGTTCCCTTTCTTATCCAACCTTTCTTTTCTCTTAGGTTCTACCGATACTTTCTCTTTTCTCCAATAGTTTACGAACTCTTCCTCAAGAATACAATTATCCTTGATATATCTCCTCTAGCTTCCATTGCTTCTATCAAACCTTTCCTGTTTGTTTCAAACAAAATTTTATAACTAGATTTAAATAAAACATGACTTAGTCTGTACCTTTGAGAATTTTCCACTTGTATAGTTGGATGAAAACATTCCATGATCTGCAATTCTTGATTTCAATCAATTCTGAATACTCTCACCTGACCAACCCTCTCAGCGCAAATGTCAGTATTCAACTTTAACATAAATTAAAAATCAAAATTTGATTTACCTCTTGCCTCTGATCTGAGCTCTAACAATCTTCACGTAGAATATTCTATGCTCGGCTACCTTCACGCATAATTCGTTTTTTTCTCTGATACCACTTGATGCTGGAGGGAACCCCAAAACACCATTTCCCAACTACTCTCCCTAGGATTTAGTTTTCTCTACATTTAGAAAACCTCTAAATTTTTCTTCTCGACCAAATATTTCTTCTACATATCTGAATCAGTCTCAACCAACTCAGTCCGCAAGTCCTGTTCTGTAAACCCTATTCTATAAACTAGCTTTCCACTTCGCAATTTCCACAATTGAGTTTTTGCAACAACATTTTTCAATTCTCTTTCCTTCCGCAATTTCCCTTTTGTAATAACCTTTCCACAATTGCGTACTATGATTGTGGGTATGGAATTCCCAATTTTCCAAAATCTGACTTCCGCAAATATGTGACCACAACGGTCGTTTCCACAATCAAATTGCAGATTGTGGATTGTGGATCCACCTTCCCATTTTTCCCAAAAATGGGCTTCCACAAATTTCCTCCTGCAAGTCTCTGTCCACAATTCCTGAGAATCGTTGATCTCTTGCAAAATGTTTCCTAGCTGTTGATCTTTGATCAAGTGTGGAACCTCATTTTACTTTGCAAATCTCTTATCTCTCATGCATGTTCATGTCATGATCTCTTTCCCTATCGTTGATCCATCTTTTGTCCTTTAATATGGATCGTCTAATATCTGTCGAATGAATTGAATGTACTCTTTGCAATCATGTGTTGATCGATAAATCAACTTAATCTACCTTCTTTCGAACTTGATATTATTTGTTGGATTTGTCCATAGCTTTTATAGCTTCATTCTTTATGCAACTCTGCAAATTTTCTAATACATGCATTGATCCAAGGGTTTACAGAACAAACATATCAGTTACACAAGAAACCGTACATAAGGATTGCTTAGATGTCTATTGTAACCTCAAAAACCCTAATTTACAGAATGCAGTACACACAAATCTATTAACCATTAACAAAGATCATCAATCATTCAATTCATATATTCATACATTTATAAAGAACTGCATTTACACAGAGATATGCTGAAATAGGCTTTCCTTTACTGAATATAAGGAATCTATACACTCACATGATCTAGAATCTATGTTCTGATATTCATAGACCTGATACAACTCCAATCAGTGTCCTTGACATGATTTCACACTGTTTGGCCACACTCTTAGCTAGATTTATATTGTTTGGCTACTTTTGGCCTCCTTTTTTCTTCTTTTGGACTCCTTTGGGTATCGCTGGCTTCCTCTGGCTATATCTATGCCTCGTAGGCTCACATACATATATACAATCGAATTCATGAACCAATTCTTGTTCAAATCCTCAATACACTCAAATACACTCCTAATTCATTGTAACTAAAACCTAATTTTAGTAACATAATCAACCCTATCTCAATGAATCGATCATGAGAGCCTTGACCCTTATCGAATGCTACCATTTGACATGGGCTTAGTTACATGAATTATTAATGACTCACCTATATGAATCATCACTCACTTAGTGACTCATAACCTATCTAGAACAAAACTTGTAAATCAAGCATATTTACAATCTTACATTAAAGAACCATTCATTCATAAAAATGAGGACCCCTTTTAGGCCAGGTCGAAACATTGCACTTGTACTTGGATGGAGAGAAAGATGCTCTTGCATCACATTCTTAGCAAGTGTATTCAATCCTCCCAAGGATCTCCGATTCTTGAGACTTTCTCTTTCACACGTTGATGGGAAGGATGATGCAAATGGAAAGTTTGGGTTATAACTCGCCTAGAAGGGCACAAAAAAGTTATTACTACGGAATTCTTAGTGGGCATCTCTGATTTGGCTTCGCATATCTTATATTTTCTCATTAGACTGACGGAATGAAGGAGCTTATGAATGAAATTAGGGAATCCAAGTATGTTTCCCTCAACACTAGGAAAAGTATGCACAACACATTTGAGCTAATCAAGGAAACACTTGAGGAAAATAAAAAAATCGGGGTGGACATTTCCAAGATGGACATGATAATGGAGGATGTAGAAATGAACTCTTGGGTTAAGGTGGGATACATTGAAGAAATCCAGAAAGAGATGAAGCGTATGAAGGACAAAGCGATAGCCAATTTTGAAGATATGAGGAATTTCATGGTGGAAATTAAGAGCTTGATCATGGAAGCTATTTCAGCTCGAAATGAGCAGAACGAGGACAGGTTTATCCAGATTTAGGAGGAACTCATAGAGGTTCAAAAAGTTGTTGAAGACTTTTAAAGAAATTTGATCATTCAACACAATAATTACATCAACACAATAATGAAGGAAGGGGAAAATTCACAGCCAAAAGTATTCTAGGGCTATCACTAGTCATGAAGTATTGTCTCTTTGTTTTTATTATAGTTATTGGTGTTTTTTTGCATAAAAGTCTACTCTAAATATGTAAATATATACTCTGTTAAGGGCATAAATTTTGATCAGAATTTAGGCGACAAAATTTTGTTAGACACTCAAAAGACATTATCACTCGGTGACCTTTCACATAGGTATTTGAAGTTGGCCTTGTTTGGCATGTCCCTTAGCGATGCATATTCTCTTTTTTTGGGCTGAGACTACTGCCTTTGGATATTTCTCCTCTTTCCATCAAATACAACTAATCCCTATATAGGTGTTGTCTCTCCTTTTTGGTTATAGTCTTTAGATATTATGTATGTTTTTTTATCAAGCTTTTATTTAACATAAAATAGATTACAATAAGTAATGATTTGAATGATAAATTCAAATCTTCGTAAAATAAATACATTTTTAAAATATTATATTAAAAGCATAATGTATTTTAGTATAACTCGTTGGGGTCTTCAAAAATTGATTATAGTACGTGCTGGGGTATTCAACTTTAACATAAATTGAAAATCAAAATTTGATTTACCTCTTGCCTATGATATGAACTCTAACAATATTCATGTAGAATATTCTATGCTCTGCTACCTTCACACATAATTCTTTTTCTGCTCCGATACCAATTAATGCAGGAGGGAGCTTGAAAACACCATATCCCAACTACTTTCCCGAGGATTTGGTTTGCTCTACATTTAGAAAACCTCTAAATTTGTCTTCTCAGCCAAATATTTCTTCTGTGTGTTTGAATTAGTCTCAACCAACTCGGTCCGCAACTCCTTTTCTGCAAACTCTATTTCGTAAACTATCTTTCCACTTCTCAATTTCCAAAATTGAGTTTCTGCAACGAATTTTTTCAATTCTCTTTCCTTCCGTAATTGCCTTTCTGCAAGATTCTTTTCACAATTGTGTATTGCAGTTGTGGGTATGCAATTCCCAATTTTCCATAAACTTACTTTGGAAATTAAGTGACTGTAATGGTCCTTTCCGCAATCAGATTGCAGATTGTGGATCCACCTTCCCGTTTTCCCCAAAAATGGGCTTCCGTAAATTTCCTCCTACAAGTCTCTTTTTGCAATTCTTGAGAACAGTCGATCTCTTGCGAAATGTTTCCTGGTTGTTGATCTTTGATCAAGTGTGGAACTTAATTTTACTTTGCGTATCTCTTATCTCTCTTGCACGTTCACCTCATGATCTCTTTCCCTATCGTCGATCCATCTTTTCTTCTTTAATATGGATCGTCCAATATCTATCGAATGAATTGAATGTACTCTCTGCAATCTTGTGTTGATCGATCAATCAACTTAATATACCTTCTTCTATACTTGATATTCTTTGTCGGATATGTCCATAACTTCTATAACTTCATCCTTTATGCAACTATTCAAATATGCTAATACAGGCATCGATCCAAGGGATTACACAATAAACATATCAGTTACGCAAGAAACCGTATGCATGGATCGCTTAGACATCTATTGTAACCTCAAAATCCCTACTTTACAGAATGTTGTACACAAAGATCTATTAGCCATTAACAGAGATCATCAATCATTCACTTCATATATTCATTCATTCAGAAAGAACTGCATTTACACAAAGATATGCCGAAATAGGCTTTCCTTTACTCAATAAGGAATTTGTACATTCACATGATCTAGAATCTACATTCTGATCTTCATAGACCTCATACAACTGCAATCAGTGTCCTTGACCTGGTTTCACACTGTTTGGCCACACTCTTAGCTATATTTACGTTGTTTGGCTACTTCTTGCCTCCTTTTTTCTCCTTTTGGCCTCCTCTCTCTATCTCTAGCTATATCTATGCCTTGTAGGCTCACATAGACATATACAATCGGATTCATGAACCAATTCTTGTTTAGATCCTCAATACACTTAAATACAATCCTAATTCATAGTAACTATAACCTAATTTTAGCAACATAATCAACCCTATCTCAATGACTCGCTCATGAGAGCCTTGACCCTTATCGAATGCTACCATTTGCCATGGGCTTAGTCACATGAATTATTTAATGACTCACCTACATGAATCACTCACTTAGTGACTCATCACCTATCTAGAAGAACACTTGTAAATCAAGCATATTTACAATATTACATTAAAGGACCATTCATTCAGAAAAATGAAGACCCACTTTAGGTTGGGTCCAAACATTGGAAATTTACTTGGATGGAGAGAAAGATGCTCTTACATCACATTCTCAGCAGGTGTATTCAATCCTCCTAGGGATTTGCAATTCTTGAGAATTCCTCTTGCATGCGTCGATGGGAAGGTTGATGCAAATGGAAATTTTGGGTTATAACCCACCTAGAAGGGCACAAAAAATATATGACTATGGAATTCTTAGTGGGAGTCTCCTCTCTGGCTTCACATATCTTATATTTTCTCATTATACTGAAGGAATGAAGGAGCTTATGAATGAAATTAGGGAATCCAAGTATGTTTCCCTAACACCAGGGAAGGTATGCACAACACATTTGAGCTAACCAAGGCAACACTTGAGGAAAATCGAAAAATTGGGATGGACATTTCCAAGATGGACATGAGAATGGAGGATGTAGAAATTAAATCTTGGGTTAAGGTGGGAGATATTGAAGAAATACAGAAAGAGATGAAGCGTATGAAGGACAGCCCGATAACCAATTTTGAAGGTATGAGGAATTTCATGGTGTAAATGAAGATCAACTTGATCATGGAAGCTATTTCAACTGGAAATGAGTAGAACGAGGATAAGTTTATCCATATTTGGAAGGAACTCGTAGCGTTTTAGGAAGTTGTTGAATACTTTGAAGGAAATGTGATCATTCAACACAATAATGACATCAACACAATAATGAAGGAAGGGGAAAATTCGCAGCCAAAAGTATTTTAGGGCTGTCATTAGTCATGAAGTATTGTCTCTTTGTTTTTATTATAGTTATCGATGTTTTTTGCATAAAAATATACTTTAAATATGTAAATATATACTCTGTTAGGCTACAAAATTTTGTTAGACACTCATAAAACATTATCACTCGGGGACCTTTCACATAGGTATTTGAAGTTGGCCTTGTTTGGCATGTCTCTCAGCTATGCATATTCTCTTTTTATAGTCTAATACAAATTACTCGCTTCTATTAAAAAAATATAAAACGTAAAGGACTAGAGACATGAGTGATAATTACATTGAAGACTAATTTGAACATATTTCACCTAATATGGTCTCTCTTACTAAAAGTTTCTTATAAGCTATGAAGGGTGCATTTATAATTAAATTGTAAATTTGGGAACTTTGTATGTCAATGTTGTAATGCTCTTTGTTGATTATCAATAATAATTATTTAATCCCCTTTTTGTGGTATTCTTTAAACCATTCTCTCAAGACTTTGTCAATAATTTCATTATGGACAATTGTACCACTACCAAATTTCAAAATATTTCCTTCATCAGTAACTTATATATTTCCATCACTGAATGGATTTTCTCTATCTTATGTTGATGAGATGGATTTTTGTCTTTGTCATGCCCATATTTTCACTCTATGTTAAAACACTAATATACACATCATAAAATGAATAAGTGATGTGAAAAATGTAGCATTTGGATTTAATTACATTCTAAATTTCTTTGACATATGTAGCGTACATTGTACTATACTTATATCCCATGAGCCTAGTACCTTTGGATATTTCTCCTCCTTGCATCAAATACAAGTAATCCCTATATAGGTGTTGTCTCTCCTTTTTGGTTATAGTCTTTAGAAATTATGTATGTTTTTTTATCAATCTTTTCTTTAATGTAAAATAGGTTACAATAAGTAATGATTTGAATGATAAATGCAAATATTCATAAAATAAATACATTTTTTTAATATTATATAAAAAACATAATGTATTTTAGAATAACTCATTGGGGTATTTTTTCTAATTTTGCCTACATCAATTACAATTTTTAAACCTTTTCTTCTATCACATTCCCTCTATTTCCTTACATCTAACATCATCATCTAATGAATTCCACCCAAAACCATATGATTTCTATATCTATTACAATGAAACAATACTAAATTAAGTACATAAAATCCATGGATTAATACATATGCATAATTTGACATGAACATTAAAAATTGACATGAGAGAGATAGCTACTAACACTTTAGCATGGTTGGTTCATCAATTAGTTAGTGATAAACACGTTTTAGAATTACAATTACCATTACTTGATCAAATGACCTATATTAACTTCCTATTGAATGAACATGCTAGAGTGATAGTTTCAAATTTATACAAGGTCACCAAGGAAAAGAGTTGGTACTCAAGTATGGAAACTTGTAATTTTTTTGTTGTACAATAGGTGTTTTGTTATGCATGGATTCCTAACTTGTGTTGTATGAGGAATTTTTTTCAATATTGAACCTCCATTTCCTCTAAAACTACACTATGACATCTCTCCATTCATAATTTTGGGTTGATTTTTGTGAGGTTTTTTTTATCCCAAGGAATTTTGAGTATGAATTCAATTTATATAAAAGTAGTACAATTAATCAAATAGTATATAATATGGCCAAATTATTTGATATTGTGGGCACCTATTGCTTTGGTAGTTTTGAATTTTGACATATCTAAGGCATGGAAGATGCCATTTTCTTTTAGCTCCTTTAAGTAAGGAGTATAAGCTCAAATATATTTAGGTACATAAAACTTTAATTTACAAAACATTACAAATAACCTCTTCTCATGTTTTATGTTGAGTTTATTGAACTAAACATATATATTTAGGAAGTAATTCATACTGATATATGTGGTTACAAATAAGGCCA
Source organism: Pseudotsuga menziesii (assembly GCA_001517045.1). NCBI lineage: Eukaryota > Viridiplantae > Streptophyta > Pinopsida > Pinales > Pinaceae > Pseudotsuga > Pseudotsuga menziesii. The sequence continues at coordinate 200,073 of LPNX010578299.1, forward strand.
TGTAAGATGGAAATGGCAGATAAACTAGGGCCATGAATAAAATTGATCGTATCATGTGAAGTTGGACCTAGGGGTGTAGGGAAATAGAGCACTATTGGGATGAAAAATTTATAAGTTACATCCCTTTATCACTAACTTTAAATGCAACATCCATTTGTTTCTTTCTTTCAATTTCAATGAGGATAAGAATAAAGGGTTGCAAGGAACTAGGGACACACTCCCTTGTACAACTCTATCCTAGAGTTAGATAACAATTATTGTTTCCACATATTTCTTGTGTATATAAAAGGTTCATGGTTCTCCAATCAATTGAAATTGTCAATGTGAATTCAAATGGTCATGAATAAAACTCATAACAATAAAGCACAATTTTTCTTGTAAAATATCATAGGTTAGCATCACTACAAAAAAAAACACAATAGCCCTAGAAACAATGTTAGATTTTAGTGTACTTGGTTTATCAAATTGGGACAAATTATTGGCGCTAAAGTTGGCATGATGATGCTTGTTCATTGGGATCTGAAATTTATTCCATAGCTAGCCTCGACATTTTCTTTTTGTTTAACAACATTTTTAGTGCCTATAAAAGCAACTTGATATCTGATTAAGTCTGGTTTTAGCTTCCTTTTTTCCTTCTAATATTGCTTTGTATTGGACGTCCACTTTAGCTTCCATTTTTTCTCTGATTATAACTTGGTGATCAATGTAATGTTTTGCTTCTCATTTAGTGTCGAGTGTTGCTTCCCTTATTGCTTCCTTTTGTGCTTCTAGGTTTGCTTCAAATCTTGCTTCCTATGTTTCCACTTTTGTTATGGATTCCAAAGTTGCTTCTTTTCTTGCTTCAAATATTGCTTCAATTATTACTTATTTGTTTGCTTCCTGAGTTGCTTCTTATTTTGCTTCCTAAGTACTGCTAGGATTGGATCCTTAATTGGCACTGAATTTCGCTTCCAAAATTGATTCGTTGTTATCTCCATGGTTTTCTTCATTTTTATGTCCATGGTTTTCTTCCTTTTAGTTTCAAGGTTTGCTTCCTTTTAAGCGCCTAGTTTTGCTTCTTTTTTAACTCCAGGGTTTGCTTCGTTTTGGTGTTGGGATTTTCTTCTTAATTAGTGTCTAGTTTTCCTTCCTATTAAGTAGCCAATTTAGCTTCCTATTTAGATCTATAAATAGTTCCAAGTATGGCTTCTAGCTTAATGTCCAGTTTTGATCCTAGTTTAGAGCCACATTTTGCTTCCATTTTAACAATTCATGTTTCTTTGTTTATAGCTTCCATGTATGAATTTAATATATTAAATTTAAGTTAAATTAGTTAAATATATCATGGATCTTAAATAACTTATATTATTATAGAGTAATTCATAATGCATTTCAAATATTTTATAGCATAACATTTATAAGGAATTTTTAGGGAAATGGACATCTATTGAATCTCCATCAAAATAAAATATACAACATTTGGTATATATAAATTAACAAGATAAATATTATAACATCATCATCATCTATAATTAAAATTAGTTAGTCAAATATACCAATTTTAGATAAAAATAATGTCAAATAACTTGTATCTTTAAACATAACATACATATCATTTGAAATGTATACCATAACATTTTTGGAGATCTATAACAAAAACAAATATTGAATTTCAAATTTATGTCATACCATTTATGACGAAATTTAAATCAATTTGACAACATCCATCCTAAGTAATAAATTCATCATATGTAATAAATATCCATCCAAAAATAATCAATCACTTCCAATATATATAAATTGACAAGTCAATACTGATAAGATCAACATCATATATAACTAAAACAAGCGAAACTCAAATATGTTAGTACACCAATAACATGTGAAAATGACACATGTCCAAAATATATTAGTCAAAATGATACATGTCCAAATTATATAAGTCAAAATGATACAACACAATATGGTATTGGAATTGAAAATGTTACATATGATAATCATCATGTGAATAGGCATCATAAAGATATATCGTCAATGATGTATGATGGAGTCTATATATCAAAGTCACTGCCTACATCTACCAAGAACTGCCTTATCATCATCATCAATACCATGATCATCATAATGAATATGATGATGATGATCATCATCATCAGCCTCGGTTTCCTATCAATCATCATCATCTTCCATGTTTGAACCAGACTCAATATAATCTGGATCATTTTAGGATCAACTAGATCTTATGGAAGAACCGTGTTCTACAAAAATAACATTCAAAATGAAAAGTTATTATTTATTTCATGCAATAATTCATAGTTCTTTTATATTTCTAATATTACAACACATGAAATGAAACTATAATCATGTTGCATCACATCAAACTCACATACCATAATAAAATTTCAAATAAGTTTTAAGAATTCTCATTTTCCAAAAAAAATGTTTTTGGTTTTAATAGTCCTTATTTTCTTAGTAAGGGAGATACTTAAAATGGAGATACTTCCTCCATGATCAACACCTCAATGGTATCTCCCTATGAATCTGTATACTTAACTTGCTTTGTCCTGTAGCTGCTACTACCATCTGCACTAAGAGAATATGAGTATCCCCACTCATCCAATTGGGAACATTCCTAGAATGTGGTATGCTAAGGAGAGCCTCCTACTCTCTCAAGTATGCTCCAACTGACCCATTAATTCCGCCTATGAAATTTTAGATGGGTTTCCCCTATAACTTGTAAATATTATCCTAGCTGATACCAATCATAACATGAATTCCTGTATCTTGTCCCCACAAGGAGTGTATATAAAATCCATATCCATGAAAACTTACTGCATCACTTTGATTGTCCAAGGATAAAATTGAGAGCCAATTGATGCTCATCTAGGGAACAAAGAGAACCCTAGTCACCCTAAGAGTATTACCTAACTCTATATGGATTTTCTTGGTTCCTTTTCCTTTGACTACTACCACACTGTTGTGAACCCCGCACCTCACATAACTTCTGTCATGAGCTAAGAAATATTGGAATGCATACCTATCTCTAGTCATGTCAGATGTGGAACCATTGTCTTGGTACCACCCCTCTCTGGTAATTTCTCCTAGATCAAGTAGAGGGTGTACTCCTCCCTAAACATATTGGAGAAGTGGTGAGTTGTAGCAGCCACCCGCTGCTCCTAATCATATTTGTAATATTGGTCCTCCTCTGCAAGAGCAACCACTTTATTCTTCTTGCTCTTTGTCCCATTTCCTTTCTTGGATCGAGGAATTTGACTAGCATAGAGACTGAACTATTCATAGTTCTCCTGATCATATTTGTAATGGTCCTCCTCTACAAGAGAAACCACTTTCTTCTTCTTTCTCTTTGTCCCCTTTCCTTTCTTGGATCGAGGACATTGACTAGCATAGAGACTAAACTCTTCCCATGATGCAACTGAATTCTTTATCCTCTAGAGGTATTTATTGGGTTCGACACTACCTGTGACTCCTCTACTTGAAGCTATAAACTTCTTTCCTTTTGTTACCCTCCTAGATGTGAGAACAAGATTCTCCTCACCGTCTTCTTCTTCCACATCCTTACCTCTCTTTATCTCTTCTTGCAAGCAATCATCCCATAGCTTGTCCCATCATGGGAGCTTCTCTCTAGAAACAATTCAAAAAACAAATGGATCCCACTCCTTTGGGAATCCCTTCAAGGATAATTGTGCCACTTCTACATCTGAGAGAGTCACTCAAATTGTTGTTAGCTCCCTTCAAGGATAATTGTGCCACTTCTGCATCTAAGAGAGTCACTCAAATTGTTGTTAGCTCATTAGTTATCTTCTTCACTGTGTAGATATTTTACCTTAAATATTGGATTTCATAGTTTCTTATCAATGTATACTAAAAATACTCTAGAAACATTTATAGAAAGAAAATACACTAATAAGATAAAACATGTACAACATAATAATGAATAGTACAACCACACACATTAAGACAAGTATTTTAACTTGGAAACCTCACTACCTTTAGGGAAAACCAAAAAAGATTGTGTTCTTATTCTTATAGATATAGTAAAGGTCTTATGGAAAGGTGTGGTAGTTAGTGGCCATGTCACCTATGAGTTCATTTAGGTCATCTACTAGATCACAACTGGTCACCTGATGCAACATCCTACCAAATGTGAGTGTTCTTTAGACATTGTGTTAATTGTAAGGTTTTGTATTCAAGGTTGCAATGGAACTTGTGCACCTTTCCCATGAAAAAATTAATGGTTTCATGCATACATAATCATGCCACAAGAATTGATTTTATATATGTTGACCTTATTTTAGCCTTTTGCACGTTTAAATGGAATCCTCAAAAGGGTTTGAAACCAACTTTCCCAAGACTAGTATATTTTTTCGATGAAATTAGAGCCTTGGTGGATCTGCATGGAATTCCCTACCTCCATTGTGGTGAAACTAAATCCCAAATGATGCCAATTCTCCAGGATGATATTTAAAGAAGTATACATGATATTTTTCATCCTTCTTTTAGGGTGATAGCCCATAGAAGAAACCTAAGCTTGTTCTACCACTCAATGTTGTGATGTTTTCCATTTTTCTTAACCCACCCATGGGCAAAAGTTTTGCACTATCACTACACCTACCAAAACCCATGTTAGTTCCACCATCCAATGTTCTGGTCAATTACAAATCATTGTAGGTGTGAAATTATATACAAAGTTGGTGGATTTTGGAATAAATAAACAGTTGTGTTCTGTAAAGGAGTCTTTGATATCCTTCCAGGATTATGAGGAGAATAACGTCCCTACCATTTCATTGGTCCAAATTAATGAGGATGATGACCAATATTCCCTTGTTGGTGTTAAAATTATTGTTCCATTTAGATCTTCAAGCCATGAGTCAAATATTATTGATGCAGTAAAAGGGGAATGAAGATACACACTAAAAAAATCAAACCACACAGGAAACGTATGAGTATATCTCATCTAATTACAATATCATTGTCATTAATTAAATCTAGTGTTACAATAGTTTACATAGGAAAATAATTCGAATCATTAGGGATGAATTCAAATCTCCCCACTAGATGTGACTATATCTGACTGACTAGCTAACTAATGGTGTCTCAATCAATATTGAAGTCCAAGTGGTTAACTCCAGATGTCTAATCAAGTCACAAAAATTAGTAATAAACAATTAAATTAGTCTAACTAAGATGGTATGTGAGAAAAGGTTCCTTATCCACATGTAGCCATCCATAACTAGCGCTAACTGAACTGATTGTAACTGGAAATTAACTAATCTTAACTAGTTCCAACTCCAACTAACTGAAGGAGGTTGGTGCTGGGACTCCCAGTGGCTCCTAAAATGTAGGGATTGGCCTAGGAGGTGCCTAAAATGATGCATGCAAGTGCATTCAGTGGCAGTTATCCTCTTTCGGTGTTCCCCACACCCTAGTGACTGGTAAATGTGGCCCCATTAGGCCAAGTGGTCCCAATGGTACTAGTGGACTTAATTAATTAATTAAAACTTCTAGTTAGGATAAATAATATAATAGACAATATGGTTAAGGGAGGATTAATAATACTAACACCCCCCCTGGATCCTAACTTGGACAATTGTGGGCCCTGGCAACAATGCCAAAATTCACCCATATACAATCTACAAAGATAAAAATGCTGCTTAATACAACCGAGGAAACAGGGGAAAACGTCATGGGAACCCCCCCTAAAAATAAGCATAAATAGGAAAATGAAAGATATCCTTAGAAGTATGAAGCTTCCTCCTTAGAAAAATAACTTGAACAAAACACTGTTGCAAAATTGTAGCTCTATGCAGTAGCATCCTGAAGCTATCCATGTGAACCTCTCAGTGTTATTCTGAACTAACGACTCTGTATGTTTCTTCTTAATGGTGAAGGTAGAGAATGATCTAGTTTATTCTTTTGTGGGCCATGTAGCTGATCATTCGCCATCATTAAGTAGCACCGACCTGGAACTTTGTTGCACCAATATGTAGGGAGTGAATCTGTGAGAGATAGTGCAACATGTTCATTCTGAGACTGGGACCTAGTTCTTCTTTTGTATTCTAGATGTCCAACACCTCTTCTAGCTGCATCTAGGAGATTTTGAGCCCATTTGGGCTTAGGATTCTGATTTGGAATGGATACTGGATATGGATCTAGATTCTCATGAGATTCAGTCTTAATAATAGGATCATGCTGGATTTAATCTTCTTCATCTGAATCTGAAACCTATAGCAAATAATCATCATAAAAAATGGGTGGAGAAATGGTTATACCTTCCTGTGCTGCTGATGGTGGTGTGTCAAAAAACTGATCTTCTTTGAACTAAACAATCCTTTCAACGAAGCATCTCCTAGTTGCAACCTCCATCAATTTATAATCTTTTGCATATTTTGCACATCCTAGGAGAATGCATTCGCTACTTTGGGCTTGGAAGGCCTTCCTCTTGTCAACTGGTATTCTAGCCCAAGATTTGGAACCAAAAACTATTAGAAGAGAGACATTGGGCTTATGCCCATGCAGTGATTCGAATGGAGTGGCCCTAACCACTGATTTTTTAGGCACTCTATTCTGCAAATACGTAGCATGGTTTACAGTTTCCGACCAAAGAGAAGGATGGAGATGTTTGGCATGGAGAAGGCATATTTCCATCTCCTTTAGTGATCTATTCTTCCTCTTAGCCACACCATTCTACTATGGTGTGTATGGAACTTAGTGTTCCATTCAAATCCCCTCTGATTCAAAGAAATTATGGAAGTCTCCTTTGATGTAATCTCCTCCTTTATCAGATCTTATAGACTTGATTTTCTTGCTGAAATTGTTCTCATCCATAGCCTTAAAAACTTTAAAATTCTCAAAAACTTCTTATTTTTGTTTCATGAAGTAGAACCAACAGTTTCTAGAACAATCATCAATAAAGGTGAGGAAATACCTACAACCATTAATGGATTTTGTGGGCATAGATCCAACTACATCACTATGTATCAAATCAAGTATAGAGGCATCTCTATGTGCCTTCCCAAAATCATACCTCTTATCTGGATGCTTACCTACCAAGCAACCAAAACATAATCCATTGGAAGTTTGGATGGAAGGAAAACCTTCAACCATTTTATCATTGTGGAGTTGCTGGAAATATTTGAAATTGAGATGGCCAAATATCTCATGCCAAATATTGTTGGTGTTGTTAGCATGATACAATAAAGCTGTAGGAGGAGAGACAGGTAAAAAATGTGAGAACTCATAAGATTTAGTAGAGTGATTTGCAATACATTTCGCTATGATCTGTCCAGTGGATTTTTTTGTAATCTCAACTATATCTGAATTGAATGTAACTCCCTTGGGAGAGCCTGTATGAGTCATCTGATAAACAGAAAATAGGTTAGCTACAAGGGAGGGCACATAGAGGAAATTTTTGAACTCACCATTCTTCACTCTCACTGAGCCCCTTCCTTCAACTGGAATCTAGGAATTGTCTCCCATGTCAATATTAGGCCCCTTTGACAGTGTGAGGGACAAGAAGGATTCTTTGGAGGAAACCTTGTGGTTGGATGCTCCGGAATCAATTATGTATGTTGTATAATGAGTAAGGCTAGATTTCAAAGCATGGCACCTTTCATCATCTTTTGTTTTTAGTTCTTCATTAGCATTCTTTGCTTCTTGTGGGAGACCAATGTTATGCTACTTGAGGAGAATGATAGTTGATCAATCTGATTCTTCATACAATGATATTCAAGATGGAAACTCTTCACATAATAGGGACATAAATTCTTTTCAAATTTCTTCTTCTTAGAGTTTGAGGCTCCTTCGAAAGTTTGTTGATTATGTTTAGGCTTCAAATCAACTACTTTGGGCTCCTTCTTCTTTGATTTCCCTTTGGCTTGACCTTGGGAAGATTCTGTCTCTAGGAGAGCTTGATATTTGGAGGTATTGATGACTCCCATTCGAATCAACTTCTATTGCTCCTTGATTAAGGACTCAGAAAAGGAATCAAGTGAAGGAATTTTCCAATCTAGAAATGAATCCCTTTTCAAATGGAAGATTGAGACAAATACATAAAACTTTGGACCGAGTTTGTTTAGAATGGAGAGCACATTTTACTCATCCTTTCTTTCAATTCTGTACTGTTTGCATTGGAGTGCCAGAGACTTGAATTTAGTAAATAATTTCTCTATTGTTTCGAAATTGCTGGGATGTAAGGCTACCACCTCATTCTCTAGGAGGTGTCCTCAAATCTCATATTGTTTTCTAAACAAGTCTTCAAGATTCTCCCAAGAGTCTTTGGGTGTCCTCGAACCTTCAAGGTGGAAGAGGAGATCTCTAGATATATGAGTCCATAGATAACTGAAAGCTTCATCTAAGTGGTTCAAAAACTTGTTCTTTTCAATTGGCTCATGGGGATCAACATCCCTTCCAAATATTATCCTATAGTATCCAAGCTTGCACAAGGCTAGCTGCATATTTTCCCTCGAATCAAGATAACTGAAGTGTGTAAGGATTCGTGGAGTGTTGGAGAAACCCACCAATAAAGGCTCATCGATAGGGGTTCCCACTTTGTCGACACCCAACCAACGCAATCTCCATGAGCATCGACCCAGACAGGTTTTACCCTACCCAGCAACATCTACGGAGCAGACGAGGTCTCACCCAAGGTGTTCAAGGGAGAGCTATTGGAACCAAGTTTTCAGCAGTGGGGACAGAGGATATGGGGATCCGATAGAAGGAAACCATAACTACTAGATCCAGAGCTCACGGTCGACTCTACACTATTTCTTCAACTTGCAGAGTGTATTCATAACTTATGCAATCTTACATCATTACATAGTTTTCACAATATTGCAGCATTGTCCATGAAACATATCTACTCATAGCGCAATAGACAGTAGTAGAAAAATACATTGCATTGATATACCAACAAAACATATCGCATCAATATAGCAAAAAGAGACTAAATCACATCAACGTTATACCGAAACAACATCATAACAGAACAGGTCGTAGCATCATAACAAATCAAATTGCAACAACAATAATAGACAAGATTTGTGCCACAATCACCATATCATATTAATCTTATGCAAAGGAACCACATTACACAATTCTTCTCCAAAACCAGAGACTGCATACATCAGAAAAAACCCAAATAAATCGTAGATCCACAGGGAATTCTTCACAAAACCAGATCGCGCTAGATATTATGTCTCAATTATCCTCTGATGCGATTCTCCTAATCTCAGTTAGTAGCTCCTTCTATGCTATATCTACTTGCAAACTAGATCTATAAATAGGCTTGCGCCATTACATTGAGGGTCCACTTCTAACTAACTTATAACCACTAATGACCTAATACAACAAAACTTGGTCAAATAACATATAAAATATTCAAAGTGGCTATCCTTCTACCCATTGTGCTAATCTGGCCTTGTGCAGTACCGCGTGAGGTTGCGCAGCTGCCACGATGCTGCGGAACTCACTTACCAAAACCCCTGCCAACATGGCTCCAACACAGTCTTGTGCCTCATCCCCGAGCCACATTAGGTTGATAGGGTGTGTGCTGATGTCTGCACCTTGAAATCTTCAAATTGCTGCATAATCTCAAATACCTGCAGCTGGACTTTGTCAGCAGTACTCTGATAATTAGTCAAATTCTTCTTCATTGGGTGCTCCTCTGTGGCCTTGTTATCTACCGCCTGTCGATGCTCTTGTACTTCCTGCAACATGGCTACTACTTTAACAACCAACTGTCCACCGATTTCCTAAAATTTATCAAGCTGAGCGCGACACTTTTTTTGGTGTTCCTGTGCTCGGGTACTCTTTGTTGTAAATCCTTCAGGTCCTCGGCCTGCATGATCTGCACCATCAGTGGCATAGCCCTCAATGATGTCTTCAAGGTCATCAGTTTAACTTTTGCTTCTTCTACTTGCATGGTTAGATGATCAAGCTGCTCATCCTGGATGACGCTCTGCCAAAATTGTGTTGTCGCTTCCATAATGGTTTTAGCCTATTGCTCCATGCCTTTGAACTTAGTTGCAATGTCTTCAATGGAGGATTTCCTTTCCGCAACTTGCTTCGGCAACATCGTCGGTTGTACCAGGGCCTGGAGCATCAGGTTATTATCCTAAAGCTGAAAAATAGTTTTCCCCAACTGTTTGTCTTTTTCAACTGGGGTGAGCTCAGTCATATTCTCAAAAATGTGCCGACAGAATTTAGAAACAGCCTGCTCAACTTCTCCGCACCTAGCACACATCTGTGCCTATTCCATGATCAGGTAGTCTTGCACCTTTTTCAATTCTAAATCTCCTCAGTATCCTTTCACTACAGCTCAGCCTATGTCGCCTTCAAGGCGTCAATTTCTTGGACTTTTTCTTATGCTAGCTGCACCCGGACCTAGTGTAGCTCGTCGGCCTATTTCTACAGCTTCTGTGAGACACTCTGGGACTAGACATAGCCCTCAGTCAGCTCTTTTGGTTGTTCCTCCAGTTCTAGGGTGGAAACATGCTGCAAATCCACTAAATCTATAGCAGACAACTTGTTCGGGTCCAAATCCACACTCTATATTGGTAGCAGCAACTGGTGAACTTCCTCATTATTCGTGTCGATCATAGTCGGGGGAACTTGCATGCTCCTGGCTAGGGTCTCAGTGCTAATTGATGGAATGTCCTGAAGTATGGGTTGCATAGATGTCTACCTAGAAATAATACCAAAAATTTAATCTAATCGATCTCTTACTACTCCAAATTCTTCATGGTTTGACTCCCGGATCGCCTTTGTCGCATCCGCGGATGAGTCAGTGACCACTTTGATAAGTCGCTGCAGATGATCCTCCATCCCTAACTTGGCTCCACTACTTACTTCATATTCTCAGTGCCATTTTGTGCGAGTCTCCTCCTCATGCGTTGTGCTGCATCCTCAGGGTTTGTGGACGACTCGTTGTCTGAGTTGTGAGTGCTCAGGTCCTTCTGGGCAGGCTCTTCTGGGGCATCTAGTGGTTGTTCTTTAGATAATTCCTCTTGAATCACTGGATTTTTCCACTCCATCTACCACTCTTGGATGATGGCATCCAAATATTCTATCGTTACTTTGTATGGAAAAGGAAACCAGTGCTTGTCAGGATCCCGCCGTGCCTAAATATAGATAGAATGGGGCCCGATCGAAGATGGAAGGATCCGCTAATACTTGGTCGTGGCGTAAGAAGAGACTTAGGGAACAGAAATGGCCATAGCTTTCAATGCTTCCCAATACACCCAAAAGTGGATGGCATAATCCATATGTCAACTGGGTTCTTCGACCCACCATAAGTTTTGATACCATGCACCCCGGCACACCTTTGCCACATCAACTGTCATTAGTTGATAGTCTTTCGGTTCCATCTAGGCAACGAGCACAATAAGGATTAGCAACCAACTGTATGAAAATGACCACCCAGCCTGAGCAGCAAGCGCATCTTCTAGCAACTGATTCAGCAAAAACAGAGACCAATTCATTTGCACCCCTTCAGCACACTTCTGGGCACAGGTGACAACACCCAAATTTCATTGTACTTGTCAGTTTTCCTAAACTACTTTGCTTGCCAAAATACTTGCGCAAATATGCACTTCTTGTGAGTTAATGTTATCGATGTGATAAGCACGACCATCACGCTATAAACCAAAGCACTCCTTTAGCTACTTGGCAAGCTTTTTGTCAGTATCTCTCCCACGGATATACTCTGTCAGATCTTCCTCGGCCTTCGGCAAGCCTGTGATGCTTGTGATCAAATATATGGTCATAGGGATCAACGTGTTCAACCAAAGTGTCCCTCCATGAAAGCAAGCCAACAACTGCTTCACGCATGCATGGGATTCATTCAATCACCCAAAATGAGGCATATTGATGAGCCCCAACAATCTCGATTGATCTAACCCACTCGCCCATGGTTGAGGAATCCGCTAAATTGGAGCACCAGGCCACGTCGGGATTGACTTATAGGGTTCATCTCTGACATCTTTAAGTAGTAGCAGGTCATGGTATTCAAATTTCAACCTTATGAGCACATGGATGATGTCGACTAAGCACTTCATCCCCTCTGGTAGTGACGACAATTTTGGTGGGTACTTTTGACTCTTTGACAGCTGCCTCGGCTTGTCTCCTGGACGCATAGGAGTGACATCACCCAAAATTTCATGTACAGAGACACCCTGAGGTGCTATGGACTCAACAATTCCCGAGCTCGATGGCCCGGTCTATGCAGTGCCTTCTCCTTGCACTCTCATCGAGGTGCGAGTTTGCCTCTTCTTCAACAGCATGGGACTGGGCCTCTGAGCCTGCTGTTTTGCTTGGGAATGGACGACGAACTGACTGGCATACTCATAATATCTTCTTCAATAGCTGTGGGATAAATCAGGGACTCATACTCACTGGAAATTTCTATGGCGTTGAGTTTGCTCAGCATGCCTCATGCCTCAACCCTTCAACTCCACTCGACGGCTCTAACCTACAACACTGCAGCTTACTCAATAGTTCTCACCACATTGCACAATCCCTACTGTGCTTCACACTCTCTATTCGTTGAACTAAACAATGCCATCCTTACGCATCTCGTGCGTTGTTTTATAACCACCTCCAATCCAAAATTCATCATTGCCAAATATATCCTTACCATTATTTCTAAATTGGGTATTAATGACACCAAATCCATTAGCGATCTTACTCTTCTAACAGTCAGATCACTCATTAATACAAGTCACTTGAACAATCTCTGTTAGCCAACTGGTTTAACTACTTGCATTTATTACTTGATTTGACCACCACATAACCCTGCAACTGTTGCAAGTGGTCGACTAGTTATTGCTAACAACTTTAACCTTGCGCAGCCTCTTCCCCAGGGCTCGCTTTGCTATTCTGAACTAAAATATTCTTTTTTTTAGCACCTCAAGTGTGCGCATCGCCAGCCCCAACCTATAGGGCTTTAAGCGACTCCCATTGACAAGCATTGGTAAGACTGCACCATCTAATTGTTGTAATTGAACTACACCGCCATAAGTAATGGAATGAACAATATAGAGACCTAACCAGTGCGTTTGTAACTTACCTAGATGCTTGATGAACTTACTGTCGTATAATAGCACCAAATATCCTATCGCAAACTATTTTTTCTTAATGTGGCGATCATGCCACGCCTTCTGTCAATCCTTTGCAACTTGCTGGTGGAAGCCAGTAATAAAATGGTCTTCTTCAAGCTGGATTAACTGCACAATTCATTCTTTTAATGATTCTACATCATCAATGCCTGTCGTTGCGGTAATGTGCAGACTGGGAATAATATACTCCATGGGCATGAATACCTCTTGCCCATAGACCAACTTAAATGGTGTCTACCTGGTTAGCTGTTTACAAGTAGTGCGATAGGCCCATAGCACCATTGGAATTTTAGGTCCGAGTCATCGCGGTTAGCATTACATACCTTAGTCAATGCGGTCTCCAAGATTTTGTTGAATGCTTTGATGGTCCCATTCGTCTGTGGATGGTATGGTGTACTCCTCTTATGTTGCACCTGTAACTCCTCAGTTAGCGCTTTCATAGTCCGGTTGATGAAGTGACTGCCCTGGTCACTCATCAATATCCTAGGACACCCAAACCGTGTCACGATGTTTTCAAAGATGAACCTCGCTGCCATTGTAGCGGTACAATCTACAACTGGTGCAACTTCTGCCCACCTAGTGAGATAGTCTATTGTATTGATGATGTATATGCACCAGTCCATTTCCCTGGTGGATTAATAGGACCTACAAAATCCACAACCCATTTATCAAATGGTTACAAAGTCACTTGCGGTACCAGCGGCATCTCATCCTTCCACGATGTTTTACCGACACGCTGGCAGACGTCGTAGCTCCTCACATAGTATGTGGCATCGTTATGCAACATAGGCCACCATAGTCCAGCGCGTAACACCTTCTGCGTAGTGGCATGACCTCCATAGTGACCTCCCGCAATTCCTGCATGTGCTTCTTCGAGAATGGGACCCTACTCATGCGGTAAAATACACCATCAGAAGATTTCATCCAGTCCAAGCTTATATAACTGTCCTGCAATTAATTGAAAATCAGAATCCTTTACGATCAACTGCTTCTTTTGGCCAAAAACTGAATAATTGGTGCATAGTGATCATCTGCAATGTCAGCACGGAGCAGTTGCCCATCTGGCAATCCATCATCAATATTGGTCGATTCTTCCCCATTCTCAATGCGAGACAGATGATCGGGGCCAACGTTTAATCACCCTAGCTTCAGAACTATTTCAAAATTAAACTCCTGGAAGAGTAACAGCCATTGATAGATCTTCCCCCCCAAAACCGGCTTATTGACCAGGTATTGCAAAGTAGAGTGATCAGTGAACATCTTGAAATGTTTGCCCAATAACTAGTGTCGGAACATTTGCAATGCATAAACCATCACCAAGCCTTCCCTTTCCATCATTGTATAATTTCATTTAGCAAAAGACAACTTTCTACCGAAATATGCGATCAGGTGATCCAAGTTTCCCTAACCTGGTTGCACAAGAATGACCCCCAGCATGATAGAAGAAGTGTCGACGTGCACATCGGATTCCTTATCCCAATCAGGAAAAACTAGTATGGGCATAGCGGCCATCTTGGATTTCAAACTGTCAAAACTTCCTTAACATTCGTGAGTCCATTCATAGGGTGCATCCTTCTTTAGCAGCTTCTCCATGGGGGGAGTAATTGCAGTGTATCCTTTGATAAAATTGCAATAGTATCCGGTATGCCCTAGTGTGCCCCAAAGCATTTTGACATTAGTCTGTGGTGGTAGACTGAGAATTAGCATGATATTCACTGGGTCGACCAACAAACCTTCTTTGCAGACAATGTGTCCCAATATCATGCCAAATGGTGCACAAAAAATACACTTTTTAGAGTTCAAGGTGATCTGGTGCTATCGACACCTTTGTAGAATCAGCCGTAGGTTGTCCAAATGGTCCCTAGTTAGTCCACAGACAGTCAAATCATCCATATACACATATAGGAACTTTTGAATAAAATATTTAAATACAATGACAACTACACAAGAGAATACAACTAATGCATTCTTTAGCCCAAACGACATGACTGTATATTGAAAACAGTCGCACTCAGTGACAAACGTAGTCTTATAGCGATCCTCCTTCACAATCCGGATCTTGTGGTATCTCAAGAAGCCATCCGTGAAAGAATACATCTCCTGGCCACCTACACCTTCAAGAACTTCATCTGTAAAAGGGGTTGGGAATGAATTGTGTACACATGCATCATTCAACTTACTTAGGTCGACGCAAATGTGGATTTCTCCTGTCTTTTTGTCTTGCACCACTGTAGGAATTATCTACTCATATTCTTCCATAGTCTTGATGATCCCAGCATCAAGCATTCAGTCAATCTTGGCCTTCACACAGTCCTTGTATCATGGATTCAATCGATATGGCCTCTGTCGCACCGGTTTGCATCTGGTTTCAACATGATTTTCATCTCCCCCAAGTCTCCTAATATTCCCTTCATTTCTAAAAACTGTGTCGAAAAAAGGTCCTAGAATTCATGTAGCAGGTCCGTGATCCTAGCCATGGTCTCCTCATCCCAGTAGTCTCTAAAATTGGCAAATTTTGGGTTCTTTGCCGACCCAATGTTAACTTTCCAGATCTTCAACGGCTGATTCATTGAGTACGTCGGTATGTTGGGGGCTGCGACATCATGGCTTCCTTTGGACTCTGGAATATTAACATTCTGCAACTCATCATCATCTTCAGGCTCCCCTGACAAGTTGTAACAGGCCATCATGGGCTGGATTGAACAATGTGCATGTGGGTCAACTGGATAGGCGACAGGGGTGACCTTGAGTACGAAATCGTGAATGATTTGTAAAGCATTGCATACCTCTAGGTTGATGTCTCGAAAACTAAATGTCTGTGCAAAACAAATAGACAACTCTTCCCAAGTGGTGATATTCTTGCGCAACTCTGCCACCACATACCAGGATCTCGACATTTCTTCCAGAGTGTGAATGAGAGTGTAGACCCATTCTTCCCTGGGTCGCAACACCCATAAAGTCTGACACTCGATTAAATGATCAGTGGGATCATTTCATCCGTCATATCTCCCAGCATGATAGACCTCTACATCACCAAAGCAGAACATCATCAATCTACAACACTGTTCCCAGTCATGGATCATATGTTTGTGTGTCACCCACCATCGAGCCGGAGTAGCTTTTAGTGCTACATCAAGAGCCAACATCCTTTGCGGTTCAAAAAAATTCTCTTCAAATTCATGAAAGAACTCTGATAGTCTCTGCAGTCCTTCATAAATGGGCAACTTGACAGTCTCAGTCACAACATGTCGGAGAGATTGTGTAATCAATCCACATTTCCTGAATGATACTTCATGCAACCGATTCTGCCAATTTTCTAGAGCATATTCAGAGTCAGAGGACGTGGAACTTGTGCTGCGCTATCCAAGTTTGCCATTGACAGTAGGATGGATATAGTCCTCAGAGATGTTATAAGCATGATCACAACTTCTCCCGATGTCATCCTTTACAGGTTCAATATATCACTGTCCTTCCTAAGGGTCCATAGGAGCTATGACCCTAACATCCTGGTTTTCAAATGTCATAACTCATTTTTTGAAGTTGATAACTACCATGCTATCATTAGCCCATCCAATCCCTAGCAATGAAGGATAGGAACCACCATATTCTACAACTTCTATCACATCAAAGTTAGCATGTGTTTTCATACCTTCAATGTCGACAACCAAGTTTGAAACGCAACCAATGGGCTGAACCTTCGCCTGGTTTACTAGTCGTAGCTGTACCGGTGACCACCCCAATGTTGGATTTCCCATCAATTGCCAGGTTTTCTTGGTCAGAATGTTTACATATGATCCAAGGTCCAGAATGACCGATTCAACCTCATAATCTCCAATCTGGATATTCATCCTCATCTCCTTTCCTGTCTTCCTTTTTTGCAAGGAATTCACAGCAGAATCCTTCACTATCTTATCTGGGTGGTGTAATAATGTCTCAATATCGACAAGGTCATTAGAGTCTCTTGCTAGTGATAGAAAAATCTCAAAAAACTTCCATAAGATACCGCACTTCAGCGATGGTCCTGCCTCTACAAATAGATTGAAAGAAAATGGCATATCAGCAATTGGTAACTTACCCGGATTTCACATGATTACATTCTTTGCATCAAAGAAGGTATATTTCTCTGTCACAATATCAAATCTGACCTTTTTCTTACCAGTGAGCTGAAATTGCAGCTGTGGTCCATCGTCTCCAGTTGTCGCACCAACGGGAGTGATAATCCCAACATCGACATCTTTCATCTGCGGCTCGACCTAAATAGTGGCAATTATCAATCCTTGATTCAAGTTCAATGGTGGGTTCTAATTCAATGGTTGATTCATCGATCGGTTCTGTGTCTAAGGCGGGCTCTAAGTCTAAGTTTGTGGTGGGACCTAGTTCTGCATTATCGACTGGTTCTGCACTTAGAATGCAGGCTGATTCTGATTCTGAATGTTCTGTAACTGAGAAATATTTCCTGCATGCCATTTTGCAATCAAATGAGGGAAGCTTTCAACATTATGATCGTTGGTTGCACAGTATGTACACTACGCATGAGGGCACTCCCTCTGATAATTCCCAAATACCCCATAGGTGTAGCACTATATTGATTCATGACCTCATCCTCCTCCTCGACTCTGAACCCTCTGCAGAATCCTCCTCGAACTCCTCCTTGCTGAAATTGCAGTTGGGCCCTCTATTGTTGTGGTGGGTTTGGTTACTGCTGGACATAGTACCCAACTTGAACATATTGTTGCTGATTATACTGTAGTTGCGGTGCCTATTTATACTATGGTTGTACCATCATTTGCGATTGAGGTGCAAACCGCGGCTGCACTATAAACTGTTTCTGTGGTTGTGCAGGGACAAACTGCAATGGAGGTGGTGGTGTTTACGACACTTGTGCTGCGGGTTGTAGTACTTGCAGCTGCACTTGCACTGTCCAGGGGTCCTCACCTTTCACAAAGTATGAATCGTATGTACTTTCCTAGAGTAAATTATAAGCGCAAAAGTTTTTGTCGTCATGTCCAACCGACCGACAAAATGTACAGTACAAATTTTCTACCTTGGTAACCATCTTTTGCATGTAGTCACAGTTCCCATGTCAATTCCCATAGACCTGTCATATGCAACACCATGGTACACCAGCACAGCTCAACATATTCGGGGCTCCTAATAGCAAATAGTTTCAAAACTTTGGACAAGTGTCCTTGGTATGTCCGTTCGCATGGCAATGGGTGCACCAAAGATCATTGCGATCTTCCTTGGCCTTTTTTTTGTCTTGCAGTTGGAGCGTCAAATTGGCCAACTGCACTTGAATCTAGTTCATTCCAACCACAAATTCTCCTACTGGTGATTCCTCCAATTTCATTGCGGTCTCCAAAGCCTCACTCTGTGTAGCAATCTTTTGTTGCATTAGTGGCTATTTGATATGCAGGACAAGCGCGGCGATGAACCATTCCTTGTGCTGAACATTGCTCATCTAAAAATTGACCTGAGCCATCAATGTCTTAAATGTTGATCAAAGTCCCAAATCGTCTCAATGGGGAATTGTTTGATCTCCTTCAATTCAGTAATATAATGAGCCTCATATTTTGGCTTCTTAAATTCTTCAAATAACCCCATTTGGATCTCATCCAATGTATTCGCGGTACCTCCCTGATGGATCCGTGTGAATCTCATGAACCATTCCAGTGCATGACCCCTTGGAGTAGTGGCTAGCTGACTTTTCTTTACATCATCGTTGACAAATTGTCGAGCGGTCCAGATCACCTCACATAAGAACCAGTACTGCTCTGTATGACCAGTGCCATTCCCATTAAATATTGGTAACTTCATTTCTTCTCCCACCATTCTAGGCCTTCTTCCTCATGCTGGTGCCCTATTACTAGATTGTTGCTGACATGTCAGGAAAGTTGACACAGACTATGTATTGTTTCCTTGTGGTGGAGTAGTGCACGGAGGTGTGGGCACGGTACTGTTGGGGTTTGATCCTGTTGTCCTTCTGGGCATAACCTGGGCCTGGTCGTCCTCGTCGTCACAAAAAGGTAACTTCGTCCTATGTGGTTTTTCTTCATGGCATTACACTTTGATCGCAGCAGGACCTTCTCCTGTCCTCTGTCTATTCTCTCGGAACCTTTCGCATCCCCTTGTATAACCACTTATCTCCTCGAAAACCTTCACATTTTCACCAAAACTCATGCCCATCTACCCCTTCCCTTTTCATGCATCTCCCCCCTTCCATCATGGTGCCTACATCCTTTGCACACCTGAGTTCCACTACTCTTCGTCCATCTTCATAATACCTTTTTCATGGACCAGTTGCTTAATGGACAACTGCAGTGAAAGAAAGAACCTTCCTCGAGGTCCATTGAAGAACTCTCTTTCTGCTTCGCCAAAGGACTTATTGGTATCGAATGCAAACTCGGTGATGTATCCTTCTAATATACTATCCAACCACACTTCGACTTCCTGGGATGCCCTATTATTGGTTTTTTGTAACTCCTGGATCAATTGTGGGGTCCAGAATGTCGGATCTCCTCCTTGAAAGTTTGTCTTCTTCTTAGTAAAATTTTCTAGCCATTACTGCAAGAGGACAGGAAATTCACAAAAGAACCATTCATGAGGACTGTCGTGGATATACATGTGCAGCCAGTGACCTATTGACAACTTCGGATTCTGATTTCAACTTCCACAAACTCATGCAACTTTAGATCAAACCACCCTTCGATCTCTGATTAAGTCGAATTCCAAAACATATCCTCCTCTTAACAACAAATCGCGTCTTGACAATAGACCTACATGTCCATGGATTTTGTAGGTCCTATTAATCCATCAATTCATTCTTCTAATGCTTCTGCATCATCCATGCCTGTCGCTGTGGAAATGCACATACTGGGAACAATATACTCCATGGGCATGACTTCCTCTTGCCCATAGACTAGCTTACATGGTGTCTTCCTGATTAGCCGTTTAGAGGTAGTGCAATAGGCCCATAGCACCACTGGAATTTGTAGGTTCGAGTCATCGCGGTTAGCGTTACATACCTTAGTCAATGCGGTCTCCAAGATTTTGTTGAATGATTCAACAGTCCCATTCACTTATGGATGGTATGGTGTACTCCTCTTATGTTGCACCTGCAACTCCTCAGTTAGCGCTTTCACAGTCCGGTTGACGAAGTGACTGCCATGGTCACTCATCAAGATCCTACAGCACCCAAACCATGTCACGATGTTTTCAAAGATGAACCTCGCTGTCATTGCAGCGGTACAATATACAACTGGTGCAGCTTCCACCCACCTAGTGAGATAGTCGGTTGCAGTGATGATGTATCGCGCACCAGTGTATTTCCCTGGTAGATTAATAGGACCTACAAAATACACATCCCATTTATCAAATGGTTGCAGAGTCACTTGCGGTACTAGTGGCATCTCATCCCATCACGATGGTTTACCAACACACTGATAGACGTCGCAGCTCCTCGCATAGTCTGAAAAATTGTTATGCAATATAGGCCGCCATGGTTCAGCGTGTAACACCTTCTGCATAGTGGCCTGACCTCCATAGTGACCTCTCGCAATTCCTACATGTGCTTCTTCGAGAATGGGACCCTGCTTATGTGGTAAAATACATCGTCGCAAGATCTCATCTGGTCCAAGCTTATATAACTGTCCCGCAATCAATTGAAAATTAGAAGCGTTATGACCAGCTGCTTCTTTAGGCTAGTCGACATGTCCTCCGGGGCGACACCAGTGGCCAAAAATTGAATAATTGATGCATAGTGATCATATGCAATGGTAACATGAAGCAGTTGCGCATCTGGCAATCCATCATCAATATTGGTCGGTTCTTCCCCATTCTCAACGTGAGATAGATGATCGAGGCCAACGTTCAATCACCCTGGATTCACAACTATTTCAAAATCAAACTCCTAGAAGAGTAACAGCCATCTAAATATCTCCCCCCCCCAACATAGGCTTATTGACCAGGTATTGCAAAGCAGAGTGATTAGTGAACATCTTGAAATGTCCGCCCAACAAGTAGTGTCAGTATTTCTAATGCATAAACCATCACCAAGCCTTCCCTTTCTGTTGTTGTATAATTTTGTTTAGCAAAAGACAACTTTCTACTGGCATATGTGATCGGGTGATCCAAGTCGCCCTCACCTGGTTGCGCAAGAATGAACCCCAGTGCGATAGAAGAAGCGTCGATGTGCACATGGAATTCCTTATCCTGATCAGGAAAAACCAGTATGGGCACAGAGGCCATCTTGGATTTCAAAGTGTCAAAACTTCCTTGACATTCCTGAGTCCATTCATAGGTTTCATACTTCTTTAGCAACTTCTCCATGGGGGAAGTAATCGTAGCGTATCCTTTGATAAACTTGCGATAGTATCCGGTATGCCCTAGTGTGGCCCAAAGCATTTTGACATTAGTTGGTGGTGGTAGACTGATTATTAGCGTGATCTTCGGTGGGTCAACCAACAGACCTTCTTTGCAGACAATGTGCCCCAATAGCATGCCAAATGGTGCACATTGTCTACAAAGAAGGTTTGTTGGTCGACCCGGCAAAGATCACGCTAATCCTTAGTCTACCACCACTGAATCAGGTCAAAATGCTTCTTGCCACACTAGGGCATACCAGATACTATCGCAAGTTTATCAAAGGATACACTACGATTAATGCCCCCATGGAGAAGCTGCTAAAGAAGGATACAGCCTATGAATGGACTCAGGAATGTCAAGGAAGTTTTGACACTTTGAAATCCAATATGGCCTCTGCGCCCATACTAGTTTTTCATGATTGGGATAAGGAATTCCATGTAAATGTCGACGCTTCTTCTATCGTGCTGGGGGTCATTCTTGCGCAACTAGGTGAGGGCGACTTGGATCACCCGACCGGATATGCCAGTAGAAAGCTGTCTTTCGCTGAACGAAATTATACAACGACGAAAAGGGAAGGATTGGCAATGGTTTATGCATTGTAAAACTTATGGCACTACTTGTTGGGCAGACATTTCAAGATGTTCACTGATCACTCTACTTTGCAATACCTGGTCAATAAGCCTGTGTTGCGGGGGGTAAGATCTGTCGATGGTTGTTACTCTTCCAGGAGTTTGATTTTGAAATAGTTGTGAAGCTAGGGTGATTGAACGCTGGCCTCGATCATCTATTTCACGTTGAGAATAGGGAAGAATAGACCAATATTGATGATCGATTTGCAGATGCGCAATCGCTCTGTGTTGACATTGCAGATGATCACTATGCAGCAATTATTCAATTTTTGGCCACTGGTGTCACCCCGAAGGACGTTTCGACTAGAAAAAAGAAGCAACTGGTCATAAAGTCTTCTGATTTTCAATTAATTGTGGGATAGTTATATAAGCTTGGATCGGATGAAATCTTGCGACGATATATTTTACCACATGAGCAGGGTCCCATTCTCGAACAAGCACATGCAGGAATTGTGGGAGGTCACTATGGAGGTCAAGCCACTGCGCGGAAGGTGTTACATGCTGGACTATGGTGGCTTACATTGCATAACGATGCCGCATACTATGCGAGGAGCTGCGACATCTGCTAGCATGTCAATAAACCATCATGGTGGGATGAGATGCCGCTGGTACTGCAGTTGACTCTACAACCATTTGATAAATGGGATGTGGATTTTGTAGGTCCTATATAATGGAACCATTTGTTGGAGAAACCCACCAACAAAGCCTCATTGACACGGGTTCCCACTCTTTTGATTCCCAACCAGTGCATTATCCCTGAGCATCGTCCCAGACAGGTTTTACCCTACCCAGCAATGTCTGCGGAGCAGACGAGGTCTCACCTAAGGTGTTTAAGGGAGAGCTATCGAAACTGAGTTTTTGGCAGTGGGGACAGAAGATATGGGGATTCGATGGAAGGACACCATAACTTCCAGATCCAGAGCTTGCAGTCGACTCTACACTATTTCTTCAACTTGCAGAGTGTATTCATAACTTATGCAATCATTATATCTTTACCCAGTTGTCACAATATCGCAACATTGTCCATTAAACATATCTACTCATAGCACAATAGAGAGTAGTGGAAAAATAGATCGCATTGATATTGTTATCACTCAAAATATACCTAAGGTTGTAGAAGGCAATCTCAAGGTAACAACAAAAACACTTTTAGAAAGAAACTGGCTTTTCTTTCCAGAGAGGGATCTCTCGAATACAGATTTAACAAGGCCAGACATATGAATCAACAGTTTTAAATTATGTAGATGGTTGAAACAAAACATATAACCATTGGGATATGGAGTCAAAACAGATGAAGATAATACAAATTTTCCTTCTCAGAATCTCAACAAAGGCAAGATAATTATTCAGTTACAATCATTCATTGATTATCGGGCGATAGGAAAGAAACATGAACAGTCCATTAATATAGAGCATCACAAGATGAATTCCATATCAAATTTAGAAGAGAGATTTGTGGATATCTGAAACAATAGCCAGAGAATAACATGTATGAATTTTGAAACTATTACACACTAAGTTTAGACATAAAATAAAACAGAATGAAAGGTAAACACTTAGAAAACTATTAAATTGAGCACATAGATCTGTAGACAAACACACAACTCACATGATAGATCACACAATTTACTCAGTTATTGAAGAATGAAACAGTGCAAAAATGGCTTGCAGCTGTGAATGCTTTTCATTAATCAAAGAGTAATTAGATAGATAATTACAATGAAGTACAATGGCCTTAATAGCCATAAGCAATTCGAATCCACATGAGGAAGTTCGAATTGATTAGACTCTACTTGACTATAGGTAACCAAGACCTTGTCTAAATCACTATCGAAGGACTCAATAGTTAACTGACCTTGTCTAAACCATAACCGGAGTTCATCGGAGCTCTAAAAAACAACTCAAGTGTTACATTCAGTGTTGAATAAGGTTAAATGACTATGGTAGATGAGAAATGCGCCCCACATGAGTGCAGTCAAGTAAACCTAGTGCTAATTGAATGTAGAGGACTAGAACTGAATGTAACTGACTCGTAACTTAGCTTGACTAGTCATCAACTGAAGTGAACTGACCTTGGTTGGTTTCGGCACTCCCAGTGGCTTCCTAAATTGTAGGGATTGGTTTAGGAGGCTCCTAAACTGATGTAATCAAGTGAAATCAGTGGAAGTGAGCCTCAATTAGTGTTCCCCACACTTTAGTAACTGAAACATGTTCCCCAATTAGGCCAAGTGGACCCCATGGTGTTAATGACTATAAATAGACTAGATGGACTCCCAATTTAGACATGCTCCCGATTTAGACATATGACCAAATTTGGACAAGGGAGGATTAATAATCCTAACATCCCCCTTGAATGATAACTTGGACAATCTATGGGCCCTGGTAAATAAGACCATAGGTCACCCATTACATCAAGTAAAGTAAAGTAACTGCTCAAAAACAAGGTGCTGAGGAAAAAACCACATGGGAAAAAATCCCCCCCTCTAATTAAGCAAGTAGAGTCGGGATCAATATGGTTCTTCTGTGCATAGGTATCCTGGGGCCTGGCATGTGAACCTCTCCATCATTATGTTTTGAGGAATCTTCCTCTTTGGAAGAAGAATGATATGCTCAACTAAATTAGAAATATAGACAGCTGCCAGATGAAGACTGGACCCATGTAGAGCAACTGAAGTCAACTGAAGAGTGAGAAAAGGTTCTTGACAATTCAGAGAATGTGAGGAAAATTCAAGAAACTGATATGTTTCAGCCATTAACATCAAACCATGAGTGGTAAGAACAGCCCCAAGTGTTAGGAGCAGGTGTCCAGGCGGATGCAGAAAATCTTTCTCTTTACTAGTTCTGTGACGAGATGAGCATGTGATCAATGGTAGAGAAGCACTGGGACTGTTGAGAGTGAATGCTTGAGCTCCATAGTCTGATATAGCTTCTTAAATAGATAATGAATCACATGATAAAATATCAGCAACCTCATATGAGGAAACTAACACCAAATCCCCATCAGCAGTTTTGAAGAGAAAGTGTGGTACTTGATTTTTCACACCGGAATTGGTGAGAGCAACTGCAAGCATGACTGAAGGATTTTCGATTTTAAAATATGAACCAAATAATATCAGATCAAAAATTAAATCAGATATAAATAGGTTCAAAACAGATCCAAAACTATGAAATGGAATCAAATCCCCAGCAGCAGTTTTGTAGGAGACTTGCGATACTTGTTTCTTCACACCGTTGATGAGAACAACTACAAGCGGTATTGAAAGATTATGAATTTTATATATTAAACCAAGAAATATAAGATCAGATCTAAATAATATCATATCATATCCAATTATGTTAATATCATATTCAAATAAATGGTTAACCGAGATGGTGGATGCATAACTTTCTTCTTCTTCAAAATTCTGAATTTTGGTGCATGCAATCCTGCAGGAATTTGCTGGAAAATATAGATCATGGGGAGCGAATGGATCACTCTGGTAATCTGATATCTCTTCCAAAATATCCAAGTTATCACATATTTTCACACCAGCAGCAACATTAGAGGGATAAAAATCAAATTTCTCTTCACTTTCGGTAGCAATTACTGGTAAATTTTGCACAGAATTTAAAGGAAAATCACCGGTGAATGTTTGCATGGAAGTGCAGCATAATTTTTCTTTAATATCAGAGATTTTAATGTCTTCTTCTATTTCATAAATATGAGAATATGAGATATCAGAGATCTCATGAACTTCCAGAGCATCAGGAGAAGGAGTCACTGCATGGAGATTGTCTTCAATTCGAATTGACTGTGTAGAAGTTTCTGCTTCTTCTTCATCTTGAACAACTTCATCAGAGAGAGTGGAGGTCAAGATTTTTGGATCAAGGATGCTTATGGTGCTGGATGTGCTCTCCAAAGTGCTATTATGATCCTCATCAATCATTCCAAAGGTTCTGTCCAATCTTGTCTAGAGTTCCTGTGGATCTTTAATAGATCTACTGAGGCAGCGCAAGCTAGGAGAAAGAGCCAGTTTCATTATTTCAAAAGCTGCATCCTTTGCATTTAGCCAGTCATTTTCACTCTCAAAATACTTTCTACTGAGTCCATTAGACACCCAAAGGAGATCTTTTCTTTTCAGAAATATAATTATCTTCACCTTCCATTCATAATAGTTTGAGGATCGGGTCAGAAGAGGAACTGATGAATCCATTCGAAGTTGTACTTGCAAAACAAAAAATGATCCAGTAGGAGATCTGAGGAGGAGAAGTGCCTTGTCTACTGAGGCTCTGATACCATATTAAATTGAGGACATAGATCTGTAGACAAACACACAACTCACATGATAGATCACACAATTTACTCAGTTATTGAAGAATGAAACAGTGCAAAACTGGCTTGCAACTGTGAATGCTTTTCATTAATCAAAGAGTAATTAGATAGATAATTACAATGAAGTACAATGGATTTAATAGCCACAAGCAATTCGAATCCACATGAGGAAGTTCAAATTGATTAGACTCTACTTGACTGTAGGTAACCAAGACCTTGTCTAAATCACTATCGGAGGACTCAATAGTTAACTGACCTTGTCTAAACCATAACCAGAGTTCATCGGAGCTCTAAAACACAACTCAAGTGTTACATTCAGTGTTGAATAAGGTTAACTGACTGTGGTAGGTGATAAATACGCCCCACATGAGTGTAGTCACGTAATCCTAGCGCTAACTGAATGTAGAGGACTAGAACTGAATGTAATTGACTCCTAACTTAGCTTGACTAGTCATCAACTGAAGTGAACTGACCTTGGTTGGTTTCGGCACTCCTAGTGGTTTCCTAAATTGTAGGGATTGGTCTAGGAGGCTCCTAAACCGATTGAATCAAGTGTAATCAGTGGCAGTGAGCCTCAATTAGTGTTTCCCACACTTTAGTAACTGAAACATGTGCCCTAATTAGGCCAAGTGAACCCAATGGTGTTAATGACTATAAATAGACTGGATGGACTCCCGATTTAGACATGACTCCTGATTTAGACATATGACCAAATTTGGACAAGGGAGGATTAATAATCTTAACAAAAACATTCACAAGGAAATAAAGTACAGACTGTAACATAAACAATACATTAATATTTAAAGATAAACCAGCATTCGGCTCTGTAATGTTTTTCAAAAAAGGTTCTCACAAAACATAAGTCCAATCTTATGGGTTCCAACCCTTGATACATCAGTAAAATTCAAATATATACATAATAGTTTCTTCCAAATATGTTGAAAACCAATTAACTGCTAATCGTAAGTTCTTGTAACTATTTCCCTAATAAATAGGAATAATAATTACACCCTTTTGTTTGAAATAACAGTTTTGCTTGATTATAGAAAATCCATAACGACAAGGTACCACAAACAAACAACTTAATGAGAACGCCACACCTGTCCTTATGAATGTAACCTCTATTTGGTTTTCCCAAATTTCTCCACAATTTCCCTTTGCTCCAAATTTGGAATGTCGTACTCCGTCATTTCTCTTATCGACACCTCCAAATATACATAGGATTCATAAGACATAGCTGGTAATCCTTTTTTAGCAACTAAAAACTGGTACAACAATTCAAAATCTTATGTCAACTTTTCAACAATGACTTTTCCAGTTAATCCTTTGACTAAATCCTCAAACTTAGAATGATCCATGTGATTATGTACCAACAGGATATGACACTGTTCCTGAGAAAATAGATGTCCTTCGTCATCCCAAAAAGAAGGGATACCATCATCAAATAAATTTTGAAAAGCCGCCTTAAAATCTTTGATTTGAGAAGACACCTGGTTTGCTTTTTCCTGCACAACTTTCATAAGTTGATGTTTACTAATAAACTTCTTTGCCCACAATATAAAATCTACCTTGTCCTTGATCCCAATATCCTGTAGATCTTGATATGTCAGAGAATTTAAAAAATTAATAGCATTATGAGCAGTGTCGAGAGATTTGTTTTCCATGGTTTCATTTGCTAATTTTAATCTCCGAGTAGCCAAATTTACTAATGCACTTTCATCACTAATAAAATTTAAATAATGTTTGAATTTGGTAATTTCTACAGACAAGGTATCCCAGATCAAATGTTTAGCTCCCTGCAAAGGAACTTTTCCTGTGTTTCTCTCTCTCAGTTCATTAAATTTTTTCTACAATTGGTTCTTCTCATTCAAAGCTTTATTCTTTTCTTCAATACTTTTAGCCAATTCCAACTTAATCTTTTCATTATCGTCCTTTAACCCTTTAGTCTCCACTTCCTTCAAACTTACCTGAGACATGGGAACTAGCAAAGCATCTGCAAAAAATTCATTTACTGGTTGAGTCAACATTAACAAGGGGCTCTATTGTATCAATTAAAGGCTGATTCATTAATTCCTCCATAACCTCCTTTTCTTCATTTTGACCTTTATTCAACCTTGTGACTTGAGTTATAAAATCATATTTTTCTGTTTCCCATTTATTCTTCTCCTCCTGTATCTTCAATAATTTCCCTTTGTAATCCATCATTTCCTGGTAAACCTTTTCTTTTCCTGTTTGTAGTTCAATCAATTATGAAGACTGAGCATGTGGAGTGTTAGGGACCTTGAGCTTCTTTTTCAACACTTGAATAGTATTATCTTTCTCTTCCAGAAGCTTCTTTGTTACTTGCACATTGTTTGGTTCAGTCCCTAAACTTATGATATCTCCCTGTAGCTTCTTTATTTGAATCAAATTAGCTTTATTTTCAACCTTTTCATGTTTTAACTGAACTTCCATTTTATCCACAAGAGATTGCAATTTAGTAACTTTTACAGTAGCATGTAGAAAATCCAAATAGATGACATCTCCGGTTTGTTTGTGGAGCTGTATTTTATCAAGGATGTTAATATTATCCATTTTTACCTCCATCTCAGACACCTTTTTGTCACTCACCACAACAAATTTCAGGGTATTTCTCTCTACATCCTGAGTAGAAACTAATGAAGTTTTTTGATTAATTAACTTTGTAACTCGGGGAAGCAGATTTTTAGTTTCATCCAATGACTGCATCTCCTTATCAGCATAACTTGACATCAGATCTGTCTTAGACTTGTACCAAGAGCTAGATTCTATTTTACCTTCATCTTCAAAAGAATATTGTTGCATTTGTACAGATTTTTTCTGAAACAAAACCATTTTCTTTAAGTGTTTTGAACTTACTTCTTCTGAATTGATTAGTTCATTCTAAGGTTTCATTTTGATTTTTTTACTTGAAGTTTCTTCATCCATGTCCATGCAACCTGTTTCGGAGAGAGTCCTTTTATTAATAACACCTAAATTAACAGACATTTGAACAATTAAAGCCAACTTATTTCTCTTATCTTCATCATCTTCCACCATCTCTTCTTTCATAACCTCTGGATCTTCTTCAGAACTAAAAATATTAGCCATTTTATCTAATCCTTCAATGACTTGATGATCAAATGGTTTTTTTTTGTTTAATTGCCTTCTCTGAGAAAAAATCTGATGCGGGTTAATTCATTTTTTCTTCTTTCTGAAAGTCCATGACTTCCAATAATTTTTCAACAAACAACAAATCACTTTTATTTTTGAAGATGAAAGGACCAATATTTAGAGGGAATTTTACATCAGAATATTTCTTGAATGATCTAAAATGTTCCTCTTCTACACACAACCTTTGTCTAATGAATTCTAATGCAAACACTCTTGGTGTTAAGAAGGTATGTAACCTGTATGGTTCTCCAGTGAACCCATACACTCTTATAACAGTAAATTCCTTGTGTAAAAACCAATCCCCTGTTCTGTCCTTTGAAGAAAATTGCAACATGACTCTCATGTCTTCCAATACCCTAGGTAAGACATCATTAAAAATCATTTTATATACTTCAGCCATGATCGTATTCACAAATTTGAACATGTTGATCTGCTTTGGAAGGCCTGAAGAAAATATTGTAGATAGAAACTGTAGCTCTAACACATTTGAACACAATAACATGTTCAACAAATAAGACATGTACTTGAAAAACCTAACCTTGGGAAACTGAACTAACTGGGTATGGATTGCTTCAGCTAAAAACTCATCAAAATTGAAATAACAGACTAAATTGGATTCAGGGTCGGTCGAGCCTATACTCAGGAAAAATACCAAAATGACTTCATTCACATGTTTATCATTATCTAGACCCAAAACTTGATTGACCACTGACATGACTAATTGGACTTCATCTCTAAAAATATTGACATTGTATGGTAAAAACAAACCTTCTAACAACTGACCAACTTTTAAAATACTAGACAAGAACTGACATCTAATTTTAGATTCACAATTTTTGTACAACTCAATCAGAACTTGTTCATTGAAAGACTCAGGGCTTACGGGGCAATTATTAGGTAGACTTAACACTTCACAAATGGATTTCCTGTCAACTCTACAGAGAATTTTTGAAGTTTCATGACTCATAACAACCCTTTCAGAAGATGAGTAATTGTTTGCACACCACTCGACGAACTCCGGGAAGGGTAGAGTTTTTTCGACAACAAAGTAATATAGGAAAGGATTATAGATGTTTAGGACATCATTTCCATGTAACCTTTACTACCATAAACTTTCCTTTGAAACAGAGATGCTGCAAACCAACATAATTGGGTCAAAAAGATTCCTTTCCCTATCAATAACTGCTTCTTATCTTTCATCTAAAACCATGCATAATACCCCCGAACTATGATTTTTTTGTATAATAAATAGTGGCAACAAGTCTTCAATAAGAATCCCAAAGTTTAGGTTTACCTGGTAGTTGGTAGATGCGAAGGAATTGTTTTCTAGAAAATACAGCGCACTGTCGCTACTTCTATTCACCTGCAACATGCCAAAAAAAATAACTTTACCTTGGTCAACTCACTTTTATATGTTGGATAACGGTTCCAGAGTTTCCAATAAGCTGTTTTTACTTTACCACTTTTCCGAGCGGAACTCACTAAAGAATGCCACGTGGAAAGCAGTTTAAATTCGGCTACCACTCATTTGTTTTAACTATCGCACAAGTTCGGGCTCTGGATTAGATTATGGTTGTTGATCGAATTACATCTTTCATCTTAACCATTAGATCAAACCCCTTCAAAGCAATCAACCAACATTTACCATCATTTAAGCTTGCATCTTTATACCGTGGATTAACTTATGGCTGTATATTTAATCCCTGTTATCTCCTGACCGTCGATCATGTTAACTCATTAACTCATTTTGCTCTCTGCCAAAATCTTCGCTCTCGCGCAATGTTTCCCCGCTAGTCATTTTATGAACTTGGATCTACACGATCACAAATCTACGCCCTATTACCACCTAAGTTTTACTTAGTGGTTTTTATCAAGTGAGCCTGGTGAACCGGACAAAGATGATTTGTTCGGACTTCATAAGACCTTCGGAAGTGCTTCTGGGAAGTGCTTGTTGTACTATATCACATGTTCATACCCCATAGGGGAGTTGTAATAAAATGTTCTAGCATGATAGTGTCTGTAAAAGACTCGGTATCTTAGAATTTATTTGTTAATCCGATCAGCCCATGGTGTTTTTTCCCTTGGTTATTATTGGTTGTTGAATAAACGACTAAAAATTTCTGAGTTTTTCACTCAATACCTCCAAAGTTGGGGTGGTCGGCTTGGCATTTGGGCCTATTGAGGTTATTAGAGTCTATGTGTCAATGTATAAACATGCTAGGCATCATGGTTGAGTCATATGAACATGTCTAAGTCTCCCTAGGTTTTAATTTTTTTTAATTTTATTTTTTCCACAAAACTTAGGCTATTTTTTAATAGTCTAATTAGAAAATTTGGTTTTGTAATAAAAGTGGGCTCGGAAATCAGTTTCAGTCATGGGGGTGCTCATTTTTAAGCTAAGAGCACCATGTAAACCCATAGACCCACTTTTTCTAAGTTTTGAGTGATTTGTCCATCACTTAGGTCAAAAATCCCTAAAAATCAAATATTGATTATTTAATTGATAAATTATTTAAATAATGGAGAAAAACCAAAATCCTAAATCATTGGGATTTGCTTCGATTTGACTGAAATCAGTCTCATCGGCTTGGGATTGACTGGATCTGGCCATCCCTTGACAGAAGGAGGTGATCTGGGCTGAACAGAGAGTACATTTATGCATGCAATCTTGGGAATTGCGCCCTCCCTCTCTCCTCCACATGTGTGGGCTCATCTAGATGAGTTTTGGTGGATGCTTCAATTAGCAGGTTGAAGTGTCAATTAGATCATCTCTCCAATTGACAGTTGCACTCAATGAGACTCAGATCAGACTCAGGTAGACTCAGATTCACTCCACATGCAGCTGCAGTCTCTCTCTCCTTGGGATTTGCGCCCCTCCGGGGCTAGATCTTTTGTTTTTGCTATAAATAAAGCACATATTACCTCTTCCAAGCTAGTTAGAACTGGGATTAAGGTGTTGTAGCTATTGTACTGTTGCTATTTTTCATTTGAAATAAATAAAAGCTTTGGAGGCAAGATGGTGTCATGCTATTGTGTGTGTGAATGAACATTGCCATGTTTTACTGAGGTAACATGTATCTATGTTCATAACTTGCTCATTTTTTGTGGATCCAGTGCTAAAGATTGATAATAAGTTTATTATGATCTTGATAGGAAAGGAGTTTGTTTATAAGTTTATTGGCTATATCTTTCCTTTTTATGCATGTTTAGAGATATAAATTCAACATGTTTTATAAGGTTATATGCATGCTATTCTAATATCTCTGTTTATGTAGTAACCGGATCTCACAAGCATTTTGGCAAGCCTTTGGATTAAGTTGCAGGTTCCTAGCTTGGAGAGGGTGCTGATCTAGTTTGCTTCCTCACATTCTCCAAAAATTTATCAAAGGCATAGTCCCTCGTAATTCCATCGGAAGGCTCCACAGTTGATCTTCAAGGCTTCCAACACTTTTTCTCTCTCTTCCTCCTTCTAAAAATCCAATTTTATCTGGTTACTTTGTTTACAAGATTTGTCATTATTTAGATCTATCATCTTAAAGTAAAACTTACATAGATCTATTATTTCAAGGCTCATAGTCTAGATCTCATTCCTAAAAGGTTTCATTAAGCATTCTAGATCTAGTTTAGGGAAATCGTTCATTTTGCATGGCAAATTAAAGAGAATCCATAGTTTGCATGCATTAGATTTCTGTTTCTATTTTTAAAATATAAAATCCAGCAATCAATGCACATCCCATTGGATTCCCAAACAGAAAGCCAAGATCCCAAGGAAAGCTTGCTTTCCTTGGTTCCTTTTTTGCCATTTTAACTAGTTTTAACTTAGTTTTTTTTGGGTTTAAAGTAGGCTGACCCAAAGGCAGTTTCAAAGTGCTTTTGGGAATCTTTCATTATAATAATCTCATTGTATTTTATCAGGCATAACAGAAAGAGGAGAAGTTGTTGTTCGAATGTGGTTTTTGGATCATCTGAATCCCCCCAGGGGTCTCCCTTTTGACTGTAATTTTAATTTTGAGCAATTTTTAAAATCTTGGATTCATATTGTATAAGAACCAAGAGGATTCAAATAATTTTTCTGATATTGTAACAAAAAATAATAAAATTTTTCTCTGAATAGGCTCTTTCGAGCCCATTCCCTATCCCCCTGGGGGGATTCACGCCCTTTTTGTCATTTTTTTCATTGTCGTATTTTTGTTCACTCTAGATTAGTTTCATTCATGCATAATAACATGCTTTGATTACTTCATCATATATTCCATATTACAGTATCAAAGTAACTTGAATACTTACCCCACAACTTCCCGATTGACCCACAAGAAGAAAGAGATGAGTGGTAGGAATAAGTAGAGAACTTGTGGTTTGCTTCTTTTCTTTTGCTGCTTATCATTAATTTATTTTGATTCTTGATTCCTCGATTGAGGTCCACTTGGACCGAAATAGGTTCCTGGAGGGTTTTTCTTTCTAAGAAAACACATGCTTTAAAACTCACTAAAATTGACAAGACTCCAGTGTGTATGCTTTGCACTTGGATGCGGTTCATCCAATCTATCAAGCTGCATCAAAAGAAATGTGAGTGACTATATTAATTAGTTTTCACCTTCCCCAATTAACCACCATCAGGCAAAAATCCAACGCCTCAATCAAACCGTAAATGGTGGCAAAATACCCAAAGGAAGTGGGAACTCCTAGACAGTGACCTCAGGGTTCCAATCTCTGTTATACCTTAGGGTGTATTATGAGCACAGTCTCAGAGACTCCATTCATCCCACACATTCCTTGTGGGTAGACATGAAGGTTTATTTTTGGACATACTCCAAGTACCCCTCGGGTATATCTGGAGTCCCCCCTCCTCGCCTAATTTCAATCAACTCATATTTCACATTGACTTAAAACATACCAAGAGGCAATCACAAAACATTCACTCCAAGCACCTGCAAGTACATTGATTATTTTATGACTCCATTTTAAGACATTGGCTATTTTCTTTCTAATATATATTGTGTCTCAGCATTGTGCTTTTGTGTGCTCATTTTTTATCTTGTCATCTATGGTTGTTTATGGTTAAATTTTAAACTCCTAAGTAACTCATTCAGTTTAACATCACCATACTAAATAATTTTTCCTTAGTATCTTAATAGGGTCTACCCCCCTTGGCTAATTTAGGAGTTGAGCCTAAACATAGGAGTCAAGAACAAGGTGATAGCCTTGACTTGATACTTTCCCCCAAGGACACACCAAGTGGCTTGAATATTTCTACCACGTTCCCCCCAAGGTATGTGAAAGGCAGCAACACTTTTTGGTGTCGTTGCCAGGGATAAATCTTTTTATTCCCGGAGTACGACTTTTGTTTTCTTCCTTTTTGTTTTTGCTTTGTTTGATGAATGCTTAGAGTAGATCTTTAATTTTCATCTGGAGACTCCACTGACTTTTTTCAGTTTTTACTTTTACAAAGAAAAGCAAAAAATAAATTTTGTGAAAAGATTAATAAATGCTTATTTTTCTTTTTCACATGGCGACTCCGTTGGAGGGATAAAACCTTTCTTTCTAATAATTTTGTTGAGACTTGTTGTGTGCATATGAGCTCATACAACATAATAAAACTTTAAATGCTCATTATTTGGTTGCTCCAGTTTAGTATAAAATACATGGTTGATATATGCTACTGATAAACCGTTATCGATGATGAAGATTATGGTGCTCTAATTTTTAGTGCATATCCTTCCATCGATTTCTCGGGCATCTCGGGCTTTCCTAACTATGAACCTTATCTCCAAGATGAAAGATATTCCCAGGCTCCAAATTTTTATGGAGATGGTGATTCAGCTGTTTGTCACATGATATCTGTTTTTTCATTTGTGACAAAACTCAACATACTTCATAGGGATAATGTGATGCGAATCTTTGCTCATTCTTTGAAAAGGAAGGCTTGGACATGGTTTTGTGGTCTTCTTGATAAATGCATTACCTCCCATGAAGATTTATGTGCTATGTTTTTTTAGAGGTGGCATGATGGTGAGGGAGATATGACGATGGTTGTAGAAAGGAACCTCACCTACCTAAATGAGCTAAAGGAGCCCATGAATTTCATTATAGATGAGGAAACTCAGGATGATCCTATTGAAGAGCTTCACGAGGAAACCATGATTGAACACATTTTTAAAGACTCTCCTCATGTCACCATAATTGAGAACATTGAAGATTTGAGGTTTTCTAAAGTTTGTTGCAATGCTAATATTTTTCCAGAAATCCCTCATGAGGAAACCATTACAGAGATCAACACTTATGAATAAATTTATGATGTGTATGATGACACTCCTCTATGTTCATCACTTAGGGATGAAGTTTTGGAAGGATTAACTTCTTGTAATATCTTTGAAACCAAAACTTTGAAGGATGATTATTATGAATAGGAGGAGGGTAGTTATATCTTAGGATGTGATACCAACAAGGAAGACATGGATAGGAAGGAGCTTGATGCCATGGATGAAGAGTCCCCCACATATGACATGGATGAGAGTGATGACTATCGGAATTTCATAGATAATCCAAATTGTGAAAATCTTATTGAGAATCCCATCCATGATAGGTCCAGCAAAGGGAGTGTCTATTCAAAAATTTGTGGAAGTCCAATCTACGATACATCCATAGAAGGGAGTGTGGATACCTGGGAAAATAATAGTATGGAAGAGGAGCATTCAAAATTTTCACATGATCATCTAGAGTCATATCATGCAGAGTCACACAAAGGTATCAGTAATGAAGATGTTGAGAAGTAGTATTGTGAAAAGTCAGATGTGATGCAGTCAGCGGAATATCAGTCTCAGCCATATTCTTCACATATAGAGGTTCCTTATGATTTGGAGCAGCTTGGTGCTTATACAATGAGTTATCATTCGGTAAGCCTTGATGATCAGTATGATGATATAGTCAGTTCGCCTCATCATGCTGATTGGTATATCGTTCCTATCTAGTCATGGATAGAAGTAGCCTGCGTGAGCACATACTAGTTTGGGAAGAATTTTTATGACATTATTCATGCCTATGATTTCCCATCCAACCCGCCCATTCCAGGTCATCACACAGGTTTTCATTTTCTGAATAAAGTATCCTTACTTTGGCTGGTAACCAAAGACAAGGAAATTTTTTTTATGTTAAATAAAATTCTTAGGTGGTTACATTGGATTTCTAATTACACTTAACCCTTTTTATATCATGCTTAGAGTAGGAAAATAAGCTCCTTGAAAAAGAGAATTTACTTTCCGCATTTTTGTTTTGTACTTAGCTATAACAAAACTTTTTTTCATTAGTTACATTTATTTTGTTTAAATAAATCAGCTTAATGGTTCATTTGGTTTTTATATAAATCTTGTGCTACTGAGGTTTTCTTGTCAAGTTGAGATGTTTTTACAGGGTGTATAAACCAGAGATTCTGGTGTTCTTGTATCCTCTCCTTGGCCTATGACCAGATCAAGCACACGTCTCACAATTGGAGCCAGATGTTACCACCTAATTTGTACTTAGTGGTTTTTATCAAGTGATCCTGGTGAAACCGACAAAGATGATTTGTTTATACATCAGAAGACCTTCGGAAGTGCATCTGGGAAGTGCTTGTTGTACTATATCACATGTTCATACCCCATAGGGGAGTTGTAATAAAATGTTATAGCATGACAGTGTCTATAAAATACTCAGTCTCTTAGAATTTATTTGTCAATCCGATCAGCCCAAGGTGTTTTTTCCCTTGGTTATTATTGGTTGTTGAATAAATGACTGATAATTTCTGAGTTTTTCACTCAATACCTCCAAAGTTGGGGTGGATGGCTTGGCATTTGGGCCTATTGAGGTTATTAGAGTCTATGTGTCAATGTATAAACATGCTAGGCATCATTGTCGAGTCATATGAACATGTCTAAGTCCCCCTAGGTTTTAATTTTTTTTAATTTTAATTTTTCCACAAAACTTAGGCTATTTTTTAATAGTCTAATTGGAAAAATTGGTTTTGTAATAAAAGTGGGCTTGGAAATCAGTTTCAGTCATGGGGGTGCTCATTTTCAAGCTAAGAGCACCATGTAAACCCATAGACCCACTTTTTCTAAGTTTTGTGTGATTTGTCCATCACTCAGGTCAAAAATCCCTAAAAATCAAATATTGATTATTTAATTGATAAATTATTTAAATAATGGAGAAAAAT
This sequence comes from Pseudotsuga menziesii, assembly GCA_001517045.1. Classification (NCBI taxonomy): domain Eukaryota; kingdom Viridiplantae; phylum Streptophyta; class Pinopsida; order Pinales; family Pinaceae; genus Pseudotsuga; species Pseudotsuga menziesii. The sequence continues at coordinate 237,849 of LPNX010578299.1, forward strand.
CAAAATCCTAAATCATTGGGATTTCTCCGATTTGACTGAAATCAGTCTCATCATGTTGAGATTGACTGGATCTGACCATCCCTTGACAGAAGGAGGTGACCTAGGCTGAACAGAGAGTACATTTATGCATGCAATCTTGGGAATTGTGCCCTCCCTCTCTCCTCCACAAGTGTGGGCCCATCTGGATGAGTTTTGGTGGATGATTGAGTTAGCATGTTGAGGTGTCAGTCAGATCAGTTCTCTGATTGATAGTTACACTCAGTGAGACTCAGATCAGACTCAGATAGACTCAAATCAGGCTCAGATTCACTCCACATGCAGCTGCAGTCTCTCTCTCCTTGGGATTTGTGCCCCCCTAGGCTAGATCTCCTATTTTTGCTATAAATAAAGCACAAATTACCTCTTCCAAGATAGTTAGAATTGGGATTGAGGTGTTGTAGCTATTGTATTGTTGCTATTTTTCATTTGAAATAAAGAAAAGCTTTGGAGGCAAGATGGTGTCATGCTATTGTGTGTGTGGATGAACATTGCCATGTTTTACTGAGGTAACCTTCATATATGTTCATAACTTGCTCATTTTTCGTGGATCCAGTGCTAAAGATTGATAATAAGTTTATTCTGATCTTAATAGGAAAGGAGTTTGTTATTAAGTTTATTGGCTATCTCTTTCTTTTTTATGCATGTTTAGAGATCTAGATTCAACATATTTTATAAGTTTATATGCATGTTATTCTAATATCTATGTTTATGTATTAAATGGATCTCACAAGCATTTTGGCAAGCCTTTGTATTAAGTTCCAGGTTCCTAGATTGGAGAGGGCGCTGATCTAGTTTGCTTCCTCACTTTCTCCAAAACTTTCTCAAAGGCATAGTCCCTCGACATTCCACCGGAAAGGTCCACGGCTGATCTTCAAGCATTAGAGGAAATTTGGGGTCTAAAATGGGCCTTATAAGAAAACGCGGCAACAATAAATTTTGTGAGTTGGAATTCAAGAACCAATAGAATTTCAATAAAATGAGTCAACCATAATGGTTGAATTGACATATTTGTCATAAAAGAAAACTACTTTTTTTGTTCGTATTTTCCACATATCTCTTCTCGTTTTTACTCAAATTCCAAGCGGGAGAGCTCGTTTGATGCGGAATTTAATTCTGCATCCAACGAGTACCTAGACTGCATACTTTTGACAAACCTTGCTACCCCAAAAATAAGAAATACTTAAAAAATGTGATGATGATGTATTTCTTACGTTTTCCGGTATTTATTGTTTTTGGGGTAGAAAGGTCTGTCAAAAGTATGCAGTGTGGGTACTCGTTGGATGTAGAATTAAATTCCACATCAAATGAGCTCTTCCACTTAGAATTTGAGTAAAAACACAAGGAGATATGTCGAAAATACAAAGAAAAAAGTAGTTTTTTTCATTCTTCCTCCAAAATTAATAACTGTTATTTTATTATTTTAACTATTATTTTATTATTTTCCTTAGGAGGCCCATTTTAGACCTCAAATTTCCTCTAATGGCTTCCAACATTCTTTCTCTTTCTTCATCCTTCTAAAAATCCAATTTTACCTGGTTACTTTCTTAACAAGCTTTGGCATTATTTAGATCTATCATCTTAAATTAAAACTTACATAGATCTATTATTTCAAGGCTCATATTCTAGATCTCATTCCTAAAAGGTTTCATTAAGCTTTCTAGATCTAGTTTAGGGAAATCATCCGTTTTGCATGGCAATTTAAAGAGAATCCATAGTTTGCATGCATTAGATTTCTAGTTTCTATTTTTGAAAGATAAAATCCAGAAATCGTTGCACATCTCATTGGCTGTCCAAACAGCAAGCCAAGATCCCAAGGAAATCTTGCTTTCCTTGGTTCCTTTTTTTCCATTTTAACTAGTTTTAACTTAGTTTTTTTTGGTTTAAAGTAGGCTGAACCAAAGGTACTTTCAAAGTGATTTTGTTCATCTTTAATTCTAATAAGCTTGATATCCTTTAGCAGTCATAACAGAAAGAGGATAAGCTACTGTTTGAAAGTGGCTTTTGGATCATCTGAATCCCCCCAGGGGTCTCCCTTTTGACTGTAATTTTAATTTTGAGCAATTTGTAAAATATTGTCTTCTTCTTGTATAAGAGAAAAGAGGATTTAGATAATTTTATTTATATTTTAATAGCAAATAATAAAAAATTTCTGTGAATAGGCTCTTTTGAGCCCATTCCCCATCTCCCCGGGGGGATTCGCGCCTTTTTTGTCATTTTTTGCATTGTCTTATTTTTGTTCACTCTAGATTAGTTTAATTCATGCAGAATAACATGATTTGATTACTTTATCATATATTCCATATTACAGTATCAAAGTAACTTGAATACTGACCCCATGACTTCCCGATTGACCTGCAAGGGGAAAGAGATGCGTGGTAGGAATAATTAGAGAACCTGTGGTTTTCTTCTTTTCTTTTTCTTCTTATCATTAATTTTTGTAAACTATTGTTCTAAAATAAACCCCCTCCTTGATTCCCCGATTGAGGTCCACTTGGACCGAAAGAGGTTCCTGGAGGGTTTTTCTTTCTAAGAAAACACATCCTTTAAAACTCACTAAAATTGAAAAGACTCCGGTGTGTATGCTATGCACTTGGTTGTAGTTCATTTGATCAGTCAAGATGCTTCAAAATAAATGTGAGTGAATAGATTAATTAGTTTTCACCTTCCCTAATTAACCACCATTAGGCGAAAATCCAACGCCTTAATCAAACCGTAAATGGTGGAAAAATACCCAAAGGAAGTGGGAACTTCTGGACAGTGACCTCGGGGTGCCAATCTCTATTACACCTTAGGGTGTATTATGAACATAGTCTCATAGACTCCATTCAACCCACACATTCCTTGCGGGTAGCCATGAAGGTTTATTTTTGGACATACTCCAAGTATCCCTCGGGTATATATGGAGTCCCCCCCTCACCTAATTTTAATCAACTCATATTTCACAATAACTTAAAATGTACCAAGAGGTAATCGAAAAAAGTTCACTCCAAGCACATGCAAGTACATTGATTATTTTATGACTCTATTTTAAGGCACTGGCTATTTTCTTTCTATATATATATATTGTGTCTCAATATTGTGGTTTTGTGTGCTCATTTTTTAATCTTGTCATCTATGGTTCTTTATGGTTAAATTTCGAACTCCTAAGTAACTCATTCAGTTTAACATCACCATACTAAATAATTTTTCCTTAGTAACTTAATAGGGTCTACCCCCCTTAGCTTCGTTAGGAGTTGAGCCTAAACGGAGGAGTCAAGAACAAGGTGACAGTCTTGACTTGAGACTTTCCCGCAAGGACACACCGAGTGGCTTGAAGATTTCTGCCACGTTCCCCCTAGGTGTGTGAATGGCGGAAACACACCCTCCGATGCTAGGGTAAAATAACCAAAGTGCACATTTTGATTTAACTCGTGAATATTAACCTTTTGCTAATGTTTAAATGCGTACCTTTCGGTCATATTTCACCAATTTTTAATTTATCCCATATTATTTCTTGGTCTTATCTTCCCTCAATTGCTCAACATAGAAGGTGCTAACAACTGGCTCCAACTAGGGATGATATCCTCCCTGTGAGGTGTCAAAGAACTCGTAGACCAGGTGCATGTTTCTGACTTTTGCACTCAAAACTCCAAACTTTTTATTTTTTAGATATGTATTTTTTCTAAATAAATAAAATGGATACCCCTCAATATCTTAGGGCCTTCACTCCAGGCTTCAAATCTATTTGGTTTTCCATATGTACTGCTTTCAAGAACAAATAAATATTTACAAACTATGGTACAAAAATTACCTTCCGCCTTAGGACAGGTAGTGCTTTAAAAATCTTCCATTAATAGGGCCACTATCCAACAAAACCCCATTTTGATGCTCTAGAATGAATGCATTCTCTCCTCTATGGCCTGCAATAACATAAGGACCTACCCACGTGTGGTCAAATTTTCCATGTTTGTCTTCCCTCAGAGCATCCCACTTTAATACTAGTCATCAATTTGGAGCTGTTCTTCTTTCACCCTTCTATCAAAGGTGTTTTTCATTTTTTCCTGATGTATTTGCACTTTATTATAAGCTTTATTCCTTTGCTTGTCCAATTAGAAAATTTGGTTTATCCTTCTTTGCATATGGTTTTGCTCATTCTATTGTTCCTGAAAAACCTCATGACTGGTACACCCAATGATGCTGGAAAAATGACTTCAGTTCCATATACCAATTGAAAAGGAGACATCCCATTTTCCCTTTTAGTGCTAATTCTATCAGCCCACAAAGCATATTTAAGCTTGGCGTGCCAACCCCTTTTGTTATCTTCTAATAACTTCTTGATGATTCTTACCAGACTTTTATTAGAAGACTCCGCCAGTCCATTTCCCTGTGGATAGTAAGCAGTTGAATGGTTAAGACTGATGTGATATTTATGACAAAAATTAATCATCTTTTTGGACTTGAAAGCTGCTTCATTATCAGTCACAATTCTTCTGGGACAACCAAACCTAGCCAATATATTATCTTCAAGAAAATCCTTGATCACTGTCCCAGTAGCTCTCCTTGTAGGTATTGCTTCAATCCACTTTGTGAAATAGTTTGTAGTTGTTAAAATCCATTTATGTTGTCCTGAAGAATTTGGGTTTATTTCTCCAATAAAATCCAATCCCCATTGTTGAAAAGGAGCTTCTACTGTTATTGGATTAAGAGGAACTGGAATTAATTTTATCTTACCATAAAAAATTTGACATTGGTGACATGTACTAGTCTCTTTGTATACGTCTGAAAATAATGAAGGCCAATAAAAACCAGCTCTCAAAATTTTGTTTGCTGTCACTTTCCAAGAGTGACGTCCTCCACAATCTCCTTTATGAAATTCCTTCATCATTTCCTGGGCTTCATTTTCCAAAACACAATTAAGTAACAAACCACCAGGGTCCTTCTAGTAAAGATACTGATTTAAAATACAGAATTTAGTAGCTTTCACCTTCACAGATCTTGCTCTAGTTTTACTTAATCCTGCAGGAGCTTGTGAATTTTGCAAAACATGAACAATATCAGAATGCCATGGAGATGTAGCAAAATCAATCATCACCTCCACCCCTGTGTCCAATTGATTATATTGACTAGATAAGAAATTAAGCTGCAAAGATTCATGATTTGAATCTGTCAGCATTTTTGAAAGTCCTTATCCTTTAATCAACTTAGTAGGCCTAATTTCTATATCATACTCCAACAATGTTGCAATCCATTTCGCTCTTCTTCCTTCTGGATCAGGTTGTGTAAGAATTCCTTTCACCGCACTAGTTGGAACATAAGCAATTATAGGTGAATGAAGAATATATACTATGAAATATTCCAAAGCCTTAACCAAAGCATATGCTTGCTTCTCCATAATATCATATTTTAATTCTCCATCTCTCAACATCTTGAAAAAGGCTATAGGTTGTTCCATATTCTCATTATTTTTCTGTAGCAAGACAACAACAATAGTATGTTCCAATGCATATGAAAATATTAAGAAATATTTATTGAAATATGGACTTAACAGCAGTTGAGCTTCTGAAATAGCCTGTTTTATTTATTTAAAAGATTTCTTAGCCTCTGGTGTCCACTTTATCTCATGATCCTTTCTCAGCATATTAGTGATATTCATTAGTATTTTAGCAAAACTGGGAATAAATCTTCTCAAGAAATTTACCTGCCTAAGGAATTATTGTATTTACTTTTTAGTTCTTGGTTCTCCCACCTTCAAAATTGCACTGACTCTATCTTGATCAATCTTTATTCCATCCTTTGAGATAATGTGAGCCAATAACTTCCCTTCCTCTAATGCAAAATTTGTTTTTTTTGGATTTAATGATATACCAATTTTTTTGCATTTTATAAAGACTTTTTCCAAATGGTGAATATGCTCCCTGTCAGATTTTTAGTATACAGTGATATCATCCATATAAATTACCACAAATTTACCTATTTCTCCTGCAAAAGTGATGTCCATGGCACGATGGAAAGTAGCCCCTGCATTCATCAAACCAAAAGGCATCTTCGCATACATAAATGTGCCCCACGATGTGGTAAAAGCAGTCTTTTCTTCAGCTTCAGGCAACACTTTGATCTCATTGTACCCTAAAAAACCATCCATGGTTGAAATTATTTCTGATCCGACCACTTTCTGCAGAATATGATCCATGTTTGGTAAGGGATAATTATCCTTCATTGAGACTTTATTCAAATTCATGAAATATATACAAAGCCTATCTCTCCGTTCTTTTTTCTGACAGGAACTAGACTAGCAACCCACCTTGAAAATCTCAAAGTCACAATAATCTTGGCATCAAACAATTTCTTTATTTCTTTCTCAATAACCGGCAACAGCTTTGGATTTATCCTTTTGAGTTTCTGCCTAAAGGGTTTTTCTCTAGGTTTGATTGGAATAGTATGTTGTATTATTGAAGTATCATATTCCTTGAGATCCTCATAACTCCAAGCAAATACATCAGCATATTTCTTCATCAAGTTCACATTCTCTTCTTTCTCTTTGGCAGGAAATTTTTAGACAGATTCACAATCCTCGTATTTTCTTCAGTGCTGATATTTTTATCTTCAACAGCATTATCAATAGGTTTCACTTTTGGATCCTTTGCAACATCATTTTCATTAAAAAGATTCTCTAATGGGATCAAACCTATTGGGATAAAATTACTTTTCAATTGAATTAAATCTTTTCCTCGTAAAGTTCCCTTTAATTTTTCAGTATTAACCATTTCTTCTTCACTTTCTTCAGCATCTTGGAGATTTTCACCATCAATATGAGTGTTTACAAATTCACCAGATAATTCTAAAAATCTTTTTATTTGCATATCATCTTCAAATACCTACCAGTATTTAAATTTGTTTGGTATGGAAGGTCTATTCACAATGTCAACTTGGTATTCTCTTTGACTAGCATTGGGAGTTTTAAATTTACTAGCAGCAACTCCCAAAGAATCAGCTACTGTATTTTCATATCTGGGAACCACTTTAATTGTATGCTCTGTAAAATAGTTACCAAACATGTCCCATACTTCATTTCTATAAGCCCTCATCCTGGGATGTCTGGTTTGATAACTATCATTCACCTGGTTTATTGCAAGCTCTGAATCTCCCAAAACTTGTATCCTTTGTGCTCCCAAATCCTTCAATGCATGCAGCCCGAGTAACAAAGCTTCATACTCAGCTACATTATTTGTGCATTCAAATGTTAATTTATATGATAAAGCTTTAAAATCCATGATAGGATAAATTATCTATACACCAGCACCAGCACCAACTTTTGCCACATACCCATCAAAATACATGGTCCACAATCCATCTTTTTTTTGTTTCTTTTCCAAAGCATCTTGCTCCTTTACCACTTTTTCATTTTCTACAGATTTAGTTTGCAATGGAGACTCTAGATCACATGGAACAATATCATTGAAGAAAATAGAAGATCCTAAGTCAGTATCAACAACGTATATATGATGAACCTCCTGTCTATCTTGGCTGCTTACTACATAAGGTGTTCTCTTCTCACTGTATAACCTTCTATTCCCATTTTGGATAGGAATAGTAGCGTATGAAATGTCCATTTGTAAACTTCCTTTTAACTTTGAGGTCCAAGATCTTGATAACAATACTCCAAATTTTGGTTGGATATTTGCTACAACAACATCCATCACTACTATTTTGGCTAGAAATTTAGTCAAAGACACCAACATATCTTTAATCAAACCAAGACACTTCACCCTCCTAGAATCAAAGGAATACAAATATTTATATGGCCTCGTAATTTCCAACCCCAAATTTTCTACCACTCCTTCAGGCATTAAATTATGTGATGCACTTGAGTCTAACATGGCATTATGTACAACCATATCACACACATTCAAACTCAAATAAAAAGGAGGAACCTCTTCATCATCCATATTTTCAACTTTTGGCCCAAATGAAATAGTAGGATTATCATCTGTCAATTCTAAAATGTCTGATTGAAATTATCCTTGACCCTTAACCATTTTTGTTATTGTATCCCTGTATTCATTATTTCTCAACAACTCATTAAAAGGAACAAAAATCTTCGTCTTTGAAAGTTAAGTTATGCAAATTGAAAATAGAAGTAACTTTCTCTACATCCACAGGTGTTGTTTGTTTCATTTCTTTTGTTTTTTTTGTTTTATTCTCAACTTCTTTATTCACAACAGGATCTTTTTGTATTTAATTTCTTTTTTTCTGTATTTAATGAACTAGTGGAAGGCTGATTTGAATTTAGCCTCCCTTTATTTACAACAACATCTCTATTTCTCAACTTAATCTTCCTCTGTACATCATCTATAGCATGCAAATAACCTCTCTGATACTGCTCTGATTCCTTCTCAAAATCATTATTATCATCTTCCTGTGCAAACATATGATGTTCTTCCTTAGTAAGGTATATCTTGAAATCCAATTCCCCAAAAAGATGAATTTCATTTTTAGTAGGCTCTTCTTCATCTGCAACATAATTCTCAGGTAAAAGTGGCTGAATCTGTTGTTCTTCCTGATTCCTTGGATTTCTCATATCTCTATTCCTATTTTGTGGAGGCACAGCAGGATTTGGCCTTCTGAAATTTGGATTTCTGATTTGGGGTTCAGCCTGTTCTCTGTTAAATGATCTATTGTCTATAGTCAACCTATCCATCAACTTCTCCTTTTTTTTTAACATCATTTCAAATTTAAAATCATTGGTAGAAGAAGAAGTAGAAGGCATGTTTTCTTCTCTAACTTTCCTCCTATCAATATCTCTCTGCTTCATCTTTCCACTTGCCATCATATTCGCTTCCACTTCTAAAGCATCTGTGAACATAGCAGCAAGAATCACTGACTTTCTCTCCCTTAATGAAAATGCAAAGTCATTGTCAAAGGCTTCAGCATAATGAAGTGTTGTAGTAGTTGCAGAAGGCTTTATATCATCTAGGATTGAATTATAAACTCTCATAAAACTACTTGAAAATTCATGAACATATTCAAAACCCCCTTTCTTAAGATTATAGTACTGGGAAAGAAGCTATAAAGGGATTTGTTTATCATCCCATGTTTCTAAAAATGCACTCTAGAAAGATTGAAATGTCAGAATTGATGCAGCTGGAAAATCTTTAAACCATTTCTTTGCTTCCCCTGATAGGCTTTGAGCAAACAACCTCATTTTAACATCTACATAATCAACTTCCTCCAAGTCAATAAAATCTTCAAATTTTGCCACATGTTGTTTTGCTGTTATACTTCCCTCTCCATCAAATAAAGAAATTCTCTGGGAATAGTTTTGGGGAAGGTCATGCAATAAAGACGACAAATGCAAAGGAGCAAACCTAGATTCCATTGGTCAACGTGGATTTGGACGAACTGGGGAAGTTTGAATGGTTTGAACAACAGGTCTTTCTTCAACCTTTGCACACTGTTGAATATCTTGCCAAAGAGAATCAATAAAATAGGATTCTAATCTACGAGGGTTGAATTCAATATTTTTAAGATCAGACTCAGATTTAGATTTCAACAAGCTCTTTTCAACACTAGTTTCCCATTCTTGATCAAGTATGCTATGAAAATATTGAGAAGACGATGCACCAAACAGAGAAATATCTATTTTTTCTTTGCCTCTTTTTCTAAATAATTTTTCTGGATCTTCGATACTTTGTAAAACTTCAGTATCATAATTACCTCGTGTATGTCTATTCGAAGCCATGATGTCTTCTGAAATCTTGATAGAAATTAGACTGGAATCGCTAAGGAAAATGTACAACCTTCTTTACTCACAAAAATTTCTGTTTTCCCACATAAATCTTTTTCTTGATCTGTTATAATCTTTTTCGTTCTTCCCAGGGCTGATTTGCACCTTTGATCCCTGACAACGGCACCAATTTGTTATCACTCAAAATATACCTAAGGTTGTAGAAGGAAATCTCAAGGTAGCATCAAAACCACTTTTAGAAAGAAACTCACTTTTCTTTTCAGAGAGGAATCTCTTGAATACAGATTTAACAAGGCCAGATATATGAATAAATTTTTTTAAGTTATGTAGATGGTTGAAACAAAACATATAACCACTAGGCTATGGATTCAAAACAGATGAAGATAATACAAAGCTTCCTACTTAGAATCTCAACAAAGGCAAGATAATTATTCGGTTACAGTCATTCATTGATTATTGGGAGATAGGAAAGAAACATGAACAATCCATTAATGTAGATCATCACAAGATGAATTCCATATCAATTTTAGAAGAGAGATTTGTGGATATCTGAAACAATACCCAGAGCATAACATGTATGAATTTTGAAACTATTACACACTTAGTTTAGACATGAAAAAAATAGAAGGGAAGGTAAACACTTAGAAAACATTCACAAGGAAAGAAAGTACATACTCTAACATAAACAATACATGAATCTTTGAAGATAAACCAACATTCGACTTTGTAATTTTATTCAAAAAAGGTTCTCACAAAACATAAGTCCAATCTTATGGGTTCCAACCCTTGATACATCAGTAAAATTCAAATATATACACAAAAGTTTCTTCCAAATATGTCAAAATCCAACTAACTGCTAATCATAATTTCTTGTAACTATTTTCCTAATAACCAGGAATAATAATTACATGATTTTGTTTGAAATAATAGTTTTGCTTGATTATAGAAAATCCATAACTGCAAGGTACCATGAACAAACAGCTTCATGAGAGCGCCACACTTGTCCTTATGAATGTAACATGTATTTGGTTTTCCCAAATTTCTCCACAATTTTCCATTGTTCCAAATTTGGAATTTCGTACTCCATCATTTCTCTTATCTACACCTCCAAATCCACATAGGATTCATAAGACACAGCTGGTAATCCTTTTTATCAACTAAAAACTGGTCCAACAATTGAAAATCTTCTGTCAACTTTTCAACAATGACTTTGCCAATTAATCCTTTGACTAAATCCTTAAAATTAGAATGATCGATGTGATTATTTACCAACAGGATATGATACTGTTCCTGAGAAAATAGTCATCCTTCGTCATCCCAAAAAGAAGGGATACCATCATCAAATAAATTTTGAAAAGCCGCCTTGAAATCTTTGATTTGAGAAGACGTCAGGTTTGCTTTTACTTGCACAACTTTCATAGGTTGATGTTTACCAATAAACTTCTTTGCCCACAATATAATAGCTACCCTATCCTTGATCCCAATATCCTGCAGATCTTAATATATCAGAGAATTTAAAAAATTAATAACATGATGAGAAGTGTCCAGAGATTTCTTTTCCATGGTTTCATTTGCTAATTTTAATCTCTGAGCAGCCAAATTTACTAATGCAGTTTCATCACTGATAAAATTTAAATAATGTCTAAATTTGGTAATTTCTATAGATAAGGTATCCCAAATCAAATGTTTAGCTCCCTGCAAAGGAACTTTTCTTGTGTTTCTCTCTCTCAGTTCATTGAATTTTTTCTGCAATTGGTTCTTCTCATTCAAATCTTTATTATTTTCTTCGATGCTTTTAGCCAATTCCAACTTAATCTTTTCATTCTCGTCCTTTAATCCTTTAATCTCTGCTTCCTTCAAACTTACTTGAGACATGGGAACTAGCAAAGCATCTACAGAAAATTCATTTACTGTTTCTTCAACATTAACAAGGGGTTCTACTGTATCAATGAAAGGTTGATTCATTAATTCCTCCATAACCTCCTTTTCTTCATTTTGACCTTTATTCAACCTTGTGACTTGAGTTATCAAATCAACGTTTTTCATTTCCAATTTATTCTTCTCCTCCTGTATCTTCAATAATTTCCCTTTGTAATCGATTATTTCTTGATAAACCATTTCTTTTTCTTCTTGTAGTTCAATCAATTCTGAAGACTGAGCATGTTGAGTGTTAGGGACCTTGAGCTTATTTTTCAACACTTGAATAGTATTATCTTTCTCTTCTAGAAGCTTCTTTGTTGCTTGCACATTGTTCGGTTCATTCCCTAAACTTATGATATCTCCCTGTAGCTTCTTTATTTGAATCAAATTAGCTTTATTTTCAACTTTTTCATGTTTTAACTGAGCTTCCATTTTATCCACAAGAGATTGCAATTTAGTAACTTTTACAGTAGTATGCAGCAAATCCAAATATGTGACATCTTTGGTTTGTTTATGGAGCTATATCTTATCAGGGACGCTAATTTTATCCAGTTTTACCTCCATCTTAGACACCTTTTTGTCACTCACCACAGCAAATTTCAGGGTATTTCTCTCTACATCCCGAGTAGAAACCAATGAATTTTTTTTATTAACTTTCTAACTCGGGGAAGAAGATTTTTAGTTTCATCCAACGAATGCATCTCCTTATCAGCATAACTTGACATCAGAACTGTCTTAGACTTGTACTGAGAGCTAGATTCTATTTTACCTTCATCTTCAAAAGAACATTGTTGCATTTGTACATATTTTTTCTAAAACAAAACCACTTTCTTTAAGTCTTTTGAACTTAGTTTATCCAAATTGATTAGTTCATTCTGAGGTTGCATTTTGATTTTTTTACTTGAAGTTTCTTCATCCATGTCCATGCAACCTATTTCAGAGAGAGTTATTTTATTAATATCACCAGAATTAATAGACATTTGAACTGTTAAAGCCAACTTATTTCTCTTATCTTCATCATATTCCACCATCTCTTCTTTCATAACCTCTGGATCTTCTTCAAAACTAAAAAGATTAGACATTTTATCTAATCCTTCAATGAATTGATGATCAAACGGTTTGTTTTTGTTTAATTTCCTTCTATGAGAAATACTCTGATGCGGGTCGTAATTCATTTTTTCTTCTTTCTGAAACTCCATGACTTCCAATAATTTTTCAACAACCAACAAAGCACTTTTATTTTTGAAGATGAAAGGACCAACCTTTAGAGGGAATTTTACATCAGAATATTTTTTGAATGCTCTAAAATGTTCCTCTTCTGCACACAACCTTTGTCTAATGAATTCTAATGCAAATAGTCTTGGTGTTAAGAAGGCAGGTACCCTGTATGGTTCTCCAGTGAACCCATACACTCTCATAACAGTAAATTCCTTTGTAAAACTCAATCCCCTGTTCTGTCCTCTGAAGAATATTGCAACATGACTCTCATGTCTTCCAATACCCTAGGTAAGACATCATTAAAAATCATTTTATATACTTCAGCCATGATCGTATTCACAAATTCAAACATGTTGATCTGCTTTGGAAGGTCTGAAGAAAAAATTGTAGATAGAAACTAAAGCTCTGACACATTTGAACACAATAACATGTTCAACAAATAAGGCTGGTACTTGAAAAACCTAACCTTGGGAAACTCAACTAACTGGGTATGGATTGCCTCAGCTAAAAAGTCATCAAAATTAAAACATCGGACTAAATTGGATTCAGGGTCAGTTAAGCCTATACTCAGCAAAAAAACCCAAAATGCCTTCACTCACATGTTTATCATTATCCAGACCCAAAACTTGACTGACCACTGACATGACTAATTGGACTTCATCTCTAAAAATACTGACATTGTATGGTAAAAACAAACCTTCTAATGACTGACCAACTTTTAAAATACTAGACAAGAACTGACATCTAATTTCAGTTTCACAATTTTTGTACAACTCAATGAAAACTTGTTCATTGAAAGACTCAGGGCTTATGGGGAAATTATCAGGCAGACTTAACACTTTGCGAATAGATTTCATGTCAACTCTATAGAGAATTTTCAAAGTTGCACGACTCATAACAACCCTTTCAGAAGATGAATAATTGTTTTCACACCACTCGATGAATTCTGGGAAGGGTAGAGTTTGTTCGACAACAAAGTAATACAGGAAATAATTACAGACATTTAGGACATCATTTCTTTGTAACCTATATTGCCATAAGCGTTCCTTTGAAATAGAGACGCTGCATACCGACAGAATTGGGTCAAAAACATTCCTTTCCCTATCAATAACTTCTTCTTCTCTTTCATCTAAAACCCTGCATAATACACCCAAACTCTGATCTTTTTCCATAATAAATAGCAGCAACAATTCTTCAACAAGAATCTCGGAGTTTAGGCTTACCTGGTAGCTAGCAAATGTGAAGGAATTGATTTTTGGAAAAGATGGCGCACTATCGCTGCTTCTATTCACTCGCAAAGTGCAAACAAAAAATAACTTTACCTTGTTCAACTCACTTTTATATGACGGATAACGGTTCCAGAGCTTCCAATAAGCTACTTTTACTTTACCACTTTTCCCAGTGGAACTCTATTTTAACTATCTCACAAGTTCGGGCTCCGAATTAGATTATGGTCATTGATCGAATTACATCTTTCATCTTAACCGTTAGATCAAACCCATTCTACACAATCCGCCAACCTTTTCCATTGTTTAAGCTTGCATCTTTATACCGCGGATTAACTTATGGCCGTAGATTTAATCCATGTTATCTCCTGACCGTTGATCATGTTAACTCATTAACTCATTCCGCTCTCTGCCAAAATCTTTGCTCTCGTACAACTCATTTTATGACCATGGATCTACACGATCACAAATCTTCGCCCTCTGATATTGCAGTAAAATAACCAAAGTGCACATTTTGATTTTACTCATGAATATTAACCTTTTTCCAATGTTTAAATGCGTACCTTATGGTCATATTTCACCAATTTTTAATTTATCCCTTATTATTTCTGGGTCTTATCTTCCCTCAATTTTTCAACATAGAAGGTGCTAACAAATATAGCAGCAAAACAGATCTCATCAATATAGCAGAAAGAGACTAAATCACATCAACGTTATACCGAAACAACATCACAACAGAATAGGTCACAACATCATAACAAATCAGATCGCAACAGCAATAACAGACAAGATTGGTGCCAAAATCACCATATCATATTAATATTACGCAAATGAACCACATTACACAATTTGTTCCAAAACTGGAGACTGCATACATCAGGAAAAACCCAGATAAATCGCAGATCCATAGGGAATTCTTCACAAAACCAAATCGTGCTAGATCTTATGTCTCAATTATCCTCTGATGCAATTCTCCTAATCTCAGTTGGTAGCTCATTCTATGATATATCTACTTGCAAAACTAGATCTATAAATAGGCTTACGCCATTACATTGAGGGTCCAATTTTAACTAACTTATAACTACTAATGACCTAATACATCAAAACTTGGTGAAATAACATATAAAATATTCAAAGCAGTAATCCTTTCACCCATCGCGCTAATCTGGCCTTGCATGGTACCGTGTGAGGTTGCGCAACTGTCGCAATGCTATGCAACTCACTTACCAAAACCCCTACCAACATGGAGTAGAAGGTAGAGAATCCATAACTCCCTTGCTGGAAAAACAGAAATATTCACACAAGATACATAGCGCTTGTTTATTTTCACTGCAAAAAACTGAAACATTTGAACTATGTTAGAATCATACCTTCCCTCTCAACATGAACATGTTTTTAGGGTCTATCACACCTGCACCGCCACTCTAAATAAATTCAGAGGAATCAAGGTACCTTTTGTGGGACTTATGTAGAAACCCAACTACTTCTGATGTTCAATGGAGAGAGACAAACATGAAGCCTGCCTGAAATGGCTCTGATACCATGTTCGAATTGTTGTGCCATTTAGATATTCAAGCAATGAGTCAAATATTATTGATGCAGTAAAAGGAGAATGAATATACACACTGAAAAAATCAAATCACATAGGAAATAGATGAGTATAACTCAGATAATTACAGTATCATTGTCATTAATTAAATCTGGTGTTACAATAGTTTACATAGGAAAATAATTCGAATCATTAGGGATGAATTCAAATCTCCCCACTGGATGTGACTATATCTGACTGACCAGCTTACTAATGGTGTCTCAATAAATATTGGAGTCCAAGTGGTTAAATCCAAATGTCTAATCAAGTCACATAATCAATAATAAATAGTTAACTCAGTCTAACTGAGGTGGTAGGTGTTGTCAGGAATATTGCACCTTCTACGGACATAAGTTGTTCCTCTGGTTTGAATGGTTCAGATCCAAAACAAATAAGTGAATGACAAAGGATGAAGACCTTCCATGAATGTTGTAAACACCTAGAATAATGCTTTGATGACGAACTTGTGTACCTG
Organism: Pseudotsuga menziesii; assembly: GCA_001517045.1. Classification (NCBI taxonomy): domain Eukaryota; kingdom Viridiplantae; phylum Streptophyta; class Pinopsida; order Pinales; family Pinaceae; genus Pseudotsuga; species Pseudotsuga menziesii. The sequence continues at coordinate 254,039 of LPNX010578299.1, forward strand.
CAGAACATGTCAAACAAACAAGAACATCAAAGCTACCAGAACATTATTTACACATCCATACTAGTGACTAAGGAATCTAGTAACATATACATGAGAGATCAGTACAACAGATATGTGGGACGGAAACCAGCTTTGCATTAAGAAATCAATGAAGAAGCTTACAACCATTGCCTTAGTGTTGACAAACTCCTCCATAAGACAAACACCTCATCCCCGATAGCTCCAACTTGCTCTCTTTTGCTCTCCAATGGATTGGGATAGATAGTCAATTCAATAGCATAACATTACCATTCAGTTCTCTTTCTCAACTATGGGACATGAGCTTGTATTTATAGGGCTCAATGGATAGGGATAGTTGAGAGAATTGTGGGTGAGGTGGCCATATGATCCTACCAAGAGGGATCTCGATTCCAACTAATCTAGACTGATAGGGATAAGGGAGGACATGAGGCTCATGTTCTAGAAGCCTCGAGAATCCACTTTTTTTCCATTTTTACCAAGGGTACCGCTTTTATTCCTTTATGACAGAGCGGTGAAGGGTAAGAACCGCTTCAAGAACAAAGCATACACGGTGGCATCGCTTTTCTATAACAGGACTCAGGCGGTGCTGAACAAGCTAACGTTCATCAACTAAAGGGAAAAGGCGGTGCTAGGTTTTTTCATGTAGAATTGACATCCACAGCATGTTTTCCACTCCAAGTTTAGGATTTAGGGAAAACATAAGTGTTAAGGATGTCATCACATGTTGGTGATAGGATTTGGGTATAACAGAATGCCCCCCAAAGCATGAGGCTTAGAGGGATACGATAAGCGAGAGCTTTGAGAGAACAAGTTGTCACTTCGAGGTAAGAATCAGCTTGATAGGAGAGTGTCGTCGAGTAAGCATCTGCAATACATCAATACTTTTGACTCATAGACAAATGTAACCAACTCATGGCTGCGAACCAATACAAGGCAGATCCATGAGAGGAATAAACAACCATGGCTACTAGAATACAACCTAGATCCATGTGATAGAGGACTCAAAATTGGACATAGCTACTAGACATACAACATAGATCTATGTCATACAGATGCAAATTTGAGCATAGCCACGACCATTCAAATGTGGATGCCTGCTTGATATACAAAACTCCATCGCAACTTGGGGAAAGCAATAAGTGCTAAACAAGTACCTAGGGTCTTAGTCTTGTTTTCCATAAAGTACGATTCTATCCATGTGATTACAATTTTCTAAAGTCAAACATGGTAGAAACCACATGATTACCGGCCAATGATGTGAACCATTAACAAGTGCAAGGGAGATCACCATTGATGTCAATGATTCCCAAGGTACCCTAGTACAATCTACTGAGCGTGAATAGATGTCTTGATGTCGAACACCCAGTCAATTCTATCGATCAAAGGTCAATGATGTGAACCTATGTCAAGAGCAAGAGAATATGTCATTGAGGAATATAGATATCAAGGTACTAAATTTGTTTCTAAGACTATTTCTCGGATAACGAGCTGATGTCGATCAGAATAGTCTTGTCGAAGGAGGGCCATGATGAATCCCACATCGATGACACAAAATGTGGAACAAAGTTCTGGAAAGATGTGAATGAGGTAACCATACGATTGACTCAAAAGTACTGACATAGATATTGTTTTGACTGCAGAGGTAAACTTTTTCAACTTCCCTTTGAACATCGGGCAGCACGACGAAGGACTTGGAAACATGACTAAACCGGACAAACACACAGTGCGAAGGTGGAAAATGCATTATTTTGAAAGACTCAAAGAAGTGACATGACTGATGAAAGTGGATTGTCATGGAAATCAGCTGAATACCCAAATGACTGAAATGATATGCAGACAAGTGCCATGTTCAAAGGTAACGACAAGCTGTCATTTATTTGCAAAATGATTTCCTTCCCTTAACTTCCCCATCATGGTTGATGAGTGCCTCTTTTTGTTTTTATGAGTTCAAAGAGGGTAACAAACACTCATTGTAGCTCATCTGGAGACAAGTCCAAACTCATTTGTTTTACGAACCTGAGAGAGGAGGGGTTTGTTCCCAAAAGAGGGTGTCTCAATGTTTAATTTAACGAGTCCAATGAAAGTTAACTCAATATCGTTCATGTTTAGAGAGTTTGAACAACCATGGAATAAGACTCCATAGGGTCCTTTTTTGTAAATAGTTCATTGAACTGAAAAAGTGATAACCTACTGTCAGATGAATGACTCTTCAAGTGCTTTAACGAGCGTGAAGAAGACAAGATCACTCAACAATCTTTTTCGTATTTAAGGAGCTCGAAAAGAGTTTAAAGAAGACTCCACTAGGTCTCTTTTCATGATGAGGGATTTCACGAGTCTGAAAAGAATTAGAAAGGGACTCAGACCTTTGATGCCAAGTTTGGAGAGCATGACCAAAGTGTCACAATAAATTCTCAAAGACTTTTTCCATTTTATGGTAGTACGAAAAAGTCAAAAACAAACTCCCAAAACTTCTACTGCTCCCGTTCTTTATCCTGCAACGAATTAAAAACAACTGTTAAACTCTCCAATAAATGACATTAAAGGCTCATCACTGATAGATTTTAAAAACTATGAAATGCCAAAACCTAGAATGTTTATAAAACTTATGTAGATAGTAAAAAAAAAACATTTTACCATTTACCAATAGTGGAGAGCCTTTGGACAAGTTTCTTGGTCAGATTTTCAGTTGGTGAAGTTCGGGAGCATCTACCATCGGATTTATGTGTCGTCAGTTCCAGGTAAAAGATTGAACCTTGATCATTCATTTTATGCTTTCAGTTTTTATTTTTGGGGGTGTTTTGGGCTATTTGAGTGAGCCCTAAAACCATGAATGCAGGCACCGCTCTTATCCCTTGTGGGATAAGCGGTACCTTGCAAGAACCATGCCTAAAACACTTCACATAGGTGGTTCCACTGCCTATCCTCAATGGGAAATAGGCAGTGCCAAACGTGGGTAAATAAAAACATAGGCACAAGGAAAATTAGGTGATTTTTGATGATTTAAATGGTTGATAGTGTTTCTAATTGGCCTTGTGATGGTTTTTGGCAGGTTTTTATTGGTCAAAAATGGTTATTTGGAAAGAGAGGCAACAAGACAATGATGATGCATTTGCCGAATGAAACACGGGTTGTATAGCAGCGTTGAGAGATTGTGGTCTTCTAAAGTTTTTCCACACACCCAACATGGTGTCACATGAGCGCTTACTAGAGAATATTCTCTGTATGTGGAATCCAGAGCAATAGTATTTTGAGGTGGGTGCTCATGTATTGATAATTGAAGTAGAAGATATCTACTTCTTGACATGCCTATCAACACGGGGTGCTCCCATCTCTTTGACTGGTTCCCATAGAGGGGACATCACCACCCAGCAACTAATAAATTGCCATTGTATTCCTAGGACCAGAACATTGGGGAAGAAAATTCCCATAAAAGCAGTGGTGGATGGCCCTCTTTACATAGTTTTATTTACCATGCAGAGAGTGGCAGGGAGCCAAGGGGTTCATTAGGCATCTAGAGCGCATATTCTCTACGCTATAGAGGCCATGGCTCCCACAGTATTCAACTGGGTGGAGGCTATACTTTTGATTTTCAAAGATTAGCTGACCAAGTGTCAGCAGGAAGAGCTAAAGCAATTTGGTTTTGGATCCATTATAGCGTGCTTATTTTTCAAGCGGGTTTCCCAAATGAGACCCCAAATAGTATTTACAGAGTTGAGGGCAAGAGACCCTCGCATGTTGAGGTGGGTCCAGATCATGTCCCTCACAGGGGAAGGTAGAGGAAAGGTGAAGTTCAAAGACCCATTTTTTCGATGGCTGAGAGACTAGCTCCTCATGGTTGAGGACTATACATGCACGGGTACTGACTTCATGGGTGACCTTGACCTACCGCTTCCACCTGGTGCACAATGGGGAGACATCGGTAAGAAACAAAAAACCTAAAATGATAATTGTGTTTTAATGTTTTATATTTTTTTAATGTAGTAACGAGACTTAAATGTTTTCATGTAGATGTCTACGTAGCATGACTTAGGGGATGCTCCCCACTAGACAGGTGAGCTGGGGCTCGTTTTGTTCCACAGGGCGATGATGTGATGGAGGATCTAGAGGAGAACCTTGAGAGGTTAACTCTAGACATACCAGATGCCTCGATCGACAACCTCCTACTGAGGTACCAGAGGCCCATTTCAAAAGTACCAAGTTGTTTTAGTAGACTACTACGTTGAGTAGCCTAGGCGATCATGTGTTACCACGAGCATCACTAGATGAAAGGCTGCATGATGTATTTACTGAAAGCTGATATATAGCTTCAGGATTTTTGTATGATGATTTTTTGCCTGAAATCCTGAGCGCTTCAGATGAGGTCTCATGACCTATTTTTTGTAAAACATATATATATATGTGTGTGTGTGTGTGTGTGTGTGTGTGTGTGTGTGTGTGTGTGTGTGTGTGTGTATATAGACTTCTACTTTTGGTGTTTATATGTCTCAAATGGAAAATGTATTTATATGATTTTTATGTGTCTTTTACAGTTTATTTACAATGAACCATGTTTGATTTTCACATCATGAATGGGCAATATGACAGTCTACAATGTAATTTTCCAACGAATCGGCAACTGCATTATCTTCCCTAGGGATATGCCTATAGGTAATAGTTTCAAATAACCTCTCCAATAAATGTACCCTCCGGAAGAGACAGAGAAGCACAGGATTCCTAATGGTATAGACATGGTTTATATGACAAACCACTAGTTGTGAGTCCATCAAAACTACCAAGTTACGTACATATTGGGAGGTAGCTTCCATTAGGAGACCTATGATTGCTCGATACTCGGTGATATTGGTGGTAGCCGGACCAATACAAACCACTCCTGAACTGACCAAATCATAAGATGGGGAATAGAGAACCCAAGCAGCTGATGCAAGATTCAAGGTGTGGTGGCAAGAACCATCAGTGAAGCCGTAGAAAGCAATCTACTCTGCACGACCAAAACACGGTATAAACAGATACGGACACTAAACTCAAAACCATATTGAAAATACTTAAGCACACTAGAAATTCAAGTAATATACACATATACAAGGTACTATACAAGAAAGGTCTAGGAATAGTACCTCTTCAGGTGCAACCCATTGCGAGGTTGTCCTAAGGGGATCCCATCATAGTCCACGAGCTCGTAGGCCCCTTTCTCTAGGACTTTGGAAATAACGAAAGGATCGTACAACATGGATTCAAACTTCCCTTTCCCTAGTTTGTCATATCTCTGATCATAGGTAAAAACTGGGTTGGCTTCGTTAAAGGCACAAGGTTGGACAGACTTGTCATACTATGCCTTGATGCGTTTTTTGTGTGCCTCATTGGATAAGGCAACATCTCTTCTAGTTTCATCAAGGTTGTTCAAGTAGATAAATATTTCTTCCTCTGTGGAAGTGTCTAGGAGAAGTTCAACGGCAAGTTTCAAGGATGGAATTTGACATTGAATAGGAAAGACAACTTCTAGTCCATCGATAAGTTGGAAGGGTGTAAAACCAATAGTTGTTTTTATCGAAGTCCTAAAAGCCCAAAGAGCGTAGAAAATAATATGGTTCCAGTTGGATTTATGGTCTCCAACCATCCAACGCAACATTTTTTTCAAAACTTTGTTAATGGCCTTGACTTGACCATTATCTTGCGGATAATAGGGCGTTGAGTTTTCGTGATGAAAACCTAGCTTGGCACTTAATTCCTCCATCATTTGATTACGAAAATGTGATCTGTGATCAGTGACTATGGACTACGAGACTCCAAATATTGCTATAACGTGATTAAATAGAAAGAGAGTGGTAGTCTTACTATCCTCTGCATATGTATGCATAGCCTCAACCCATTTCATAAAATAATCAATGGCTACAATGATGTAACCATGCCCCCCGGTTGAGGTAGGCCTACAATGCATGGAATTGATCCCCCATTTGGTGAAAGGGCCAACGGCAATGATGAGGTGTAATGGAGTACCTAAATCCTGTCACCATCATGTGATAAGACCCTTAACTTCCATGTTTTCCCTTAATCCCAACACTTAGAGTGGAAACTTGCTTTGTTTGTCAATTATACTTGAAAAAACCTAGCACCACGCTTTCCCTGTGGCTGATGAGTGGTACCTTGCTCAGTACTTCCTGTATCCTATTTTAGAGAAGCAATGCTACCACCTATGGTCTTTGGTCTTAAAGTGGTTCTCATCTAAACCGCTCTGTCATAAGGGAACAAAAGCAGTACCCTAGGTAAAATGGGAAAAATAGAAGTTTCTTGAGGCTTATAGAACTTGAGCCTCGTGTCCTCCCTTAACCCTATCATTATGGGTTAGTTTGAGCTCGAGATCCCCCATGGTAGGATCTTGGAGCCACCTCACCCACAATTCTCTCAAGTATTCCTATCCATTGAGCCTTATAAATACAAGCTCATATCCATAGTTGAGGAGGAGAACTATAGAGGTATTGTTATGCTGTTGGATTGACTACCTAGTCCAAATATTTGGAGAGCATAGAGAGCAAATTTGGAGCTTACGGGGATGAAGTGTTTGTTTCATGGAGGGGACTGTCGACACTAAGGAAATGGTTGTAAGCTTCTCCATACATTCTTAATGCAAAGCTAATTTCCATCCCACACTATTGTTGTTTTGATTTCACATGTACATGTTGCTAGATTCCTTAGTCACTAGGATGGATAAGTATATGATTTTCTCGTAGCTTTGATGTGCTTGTATGTTTTGATATGTTTGCAGGTACACAAGTTCACAATCGAAGTAGTATTCCATGTCTCTATAGTATTCAGGGAAGGTCTTCATCCTTTGTCGTTCACTCAGTTGTTCTGGATCTGAACCATTCAGACGAGAGGAACAACTTCTATCCGCAGAAGGTGCAATATTTCTACAGAAGGTGCAATATCCCCAGTATGGTCACCAATTTTGTTACGGAGAGAAATTCCTATGGTTAGGGGTACCACAACAGAAAGACTTGACTCCAGAAAGCCATCTTTCCCAATATGCAATAGAAATAAAATGTCTAACACTAAAGGATCAGACCTCGTACCTTATTCGGGACGGTTGAAGTAGATCCCCATTGAGCTTTCCAATCTTCAGCTTGAATTGATATAATACTGCCTCAACAACAAGTAAACAATACAAGAATACTATATATCATGGTGTTAGGTCTATTCTAGCATATATAACGTCAATAATGTAAAAGTATTTGACATATTCCAATGGATACAACATTCAATCAAATACACATCATTGGATAGGAAAAGATGTTTCTATTAATATAAATCAGAGATTACAAGATAGATACAACCTCTGACGGCACGTCTGCGAACCGGAGAAACTGAATTCCCCACTTGGGCCTCCACCACCTCAATCCTCCATCTCTCGATAACATGCTCACTAGCAAAATGCAAGCTTGGGAAGAACACAACAGTGCTCCAAGGGACAAAGGGATGCAGACTCAAGTATAAATTCCGGCAACAATGGACTATAGTTTTTTTGCTTCAATCTCTCTATATGCCTTCAATGTACCAAGGGGTTCCTTATATAGCTTCACAAGGGATAATGAAGGGTCGAATCCGAGTGATCTCAAGGCATATGGAAGGCCAGGAGTCGAATGAGTTGGATCAAGGAAAACTCCAAAAAGGATTTGGATTATGCACACATCCCGATGTACACGGTTATCGGGGACAGATCCGCGTATGTACGCGGTTATCAGGTAAAAGGCCGCGTATATCATTTTTTATATAGTTTTAGGGATGATCAAGGTAACATCAAAGGATAAAATGTGGTCCATGGGGTCTAAAGAGTCTGCAGCGGGACAGGGGAAGGCCATACAAAGTGTGATCACCTAGAGTGGTGAAATCCGCTATAATAGATTCCCCCTAATGTATGAGGTCAGAGGGGTCATACGATGGCCGAAATACATTATAAGTCCATCCCAGAAGTGGAGTGATGAAGGATCCCAAATGGAAGACCAGCCACCCAATCAGCATAGCACCATGATACAACTCTGCATATAACTGCAAGTACATATAGCAGTCCCGGATACATAAGAGTACAATGGCCATGAATAGGCATAACACATGATATCACATATGTGGTCATCGCCACGTACAATATACATAGATCAGAATCTCCATGATGAAGATATACAATATACAAAGGACCATGATCTCCATGATGGCTGAAGATATACAGAAGATCAAGATCTCCATAATGGCTGGAAATATCTGTCATATACTAGTATCAAAGTCACGAGAGCTGAAATCTCATGAACACTGGCATGATCAAGGAGGTAGCATATAAGGGATGCCACCAGTCTGGAAGGTCTTCTACACAAACTGCTACGAGTACATGTCCTACTATGCGAATAGAGGTGTCGAGGTCGAACATAGTAGTCCATCGTCTGATTAGCAGTCATTGATGTATACTGTTAACAGACTCGAGATTACCCACCGATAATGAAAATGGGAATCAAGGTACTAGAGTGCAAACTAACAAGTGTGAATAGATGTGTTGAGGTTGAACACTTGAGAGAATCCATCGATCAGGGGACATTGATGTATTCCCAAGAAACTGTCGATGGCGAGAGAACCTGCCACTGATGACTGCAAGTCTCAAGGCACTCAAAAGGACTCTAGATTCCAATCCCAGAATGAATGATCTGATGTCGATGGGATGAAATCTGCTGGAAGGAGGGCATTAAGGCATCCCCCATCATCCAACACGAGGTACTTAGCAAATCTGTCTAATGTGGAAGGACTCGATCATAAGGTGCATGAACTAGTAACTGTATCGGGAATGGTCGACATGCAAAGTCAAGATAACTGAGGAATGGCCGACATAGGTTTCAACTTCCTTCGAACAAGAGCATAACGGCGTATGGTGACTGAATGAAGGCAGCATAGACTCGATATACAAACTGGGACATCTCTGTGACACAGGAGGCATCAACAGAGGCTCCATAGGGACTAGAAGTTTAACTAGTCAGTGGAGATAAACTCAGATAAACGAGTACAGCTCCTAAAGTCAAACTATAACCCAACCAATGGATGTGATATACAGTGCTCTGTTCGAAGGCAACATGACTCGACAGCTACCAAAGATAACATCTTTCCTTGTCCGGCTTTTTAGTTTTTTGATTTTTTTGGACTTTTTCAGTTATTTGAAAAGCTTGAAAAAAGAATAAACTAGCTTTATAGTTACAAACTAGGAGGAGATGAGTGTCATAAAGGAAAACAAACTAGTTCCAAGTAGTGGAACATACCTATGCTCAATGCAAGGATACATGTGTAGGATATCGACACTCGGGGGAAAATCCCCTCCCGGTAAAAAGGGAAATCAAGCTGCGAAGGATTAAAAATGGCTCTGCATGGCTAGACATGAGACAAGCTTGGGCTATATGGCTGAAGCGCAATGTCAGGAGAGCCGGCGTAAAGCTCAATAAGGCAGGAAAAGCTCATGATAATGCATTCACAACTTGACATACAGGGAGTTCGGAGGGAAATAGGCCAGTATAAGATCAAGAGGAGTATGAGGCTCTTGCTAAATGTCATGGCGGTACTATACAACGGACTCCCACACCCTAAAAGGAGGAAACGTTGGCATGGGTACCAAATGCAAATAAGGCGCTAACTAGGGTACCCATGTAAGGTGAAGCTCTAGCACTCATATAATGCCACTTCTATAGCAGCAAGAAGGTTCCATGACACAATAGAGTGGGTTCGTACCTAAGGTCATGGTGACATGGTCATAAGGTCATGCAAAATGCAAATGGTGGTGAACCTAACCTATATGCTAGTGTAGACGTTATACCTGAGATTAGTACGAACAGGTCAATCCAATGGCTGAAACGGAACTGAAAATGGTCTTCTACATCACAAATTATGTCAGAAATGGTCCAAAATGGTTAGAAACTTTCAAAACTATAGGAAAGGGGGTAAAAATTTTCAAATATTTGAAAATTTTTCTATAAATAGTAAAAAATATAAATCATTTGAAACTTTTACCCATTGGAGCTCTGATTTTCAACTGCAAATTCCAGGAGATCCAGCCGGCAGAATTCACAACTGTTTCTTCCAGGTAGTTACTCATGCTCTCCTCATGCATTTTGGTATAATTTTTATTGATTTTCATGGTGAATTGATGTTGTTCAGGCCATCTCTATATGAGCACTACGGCCCACACGGTTATCGAAGCTTTTTCCATGTATAGGGCTGGATATATGCGGAAAAGAGGCTAGAACCCGCGTACATACGCGGCTATTTGCAAAACAGTCGCGTATGACGCCGCGCAAGTGAATTCTAAAGAATCTAATGGACAATTGGGTAATTTCTCATGCAGGATGGTGCTAGAATGGAGAGAGCACGAGCATGGTGAAGTAGAGGAAGCTGTAAGGGCCGATGTGAGGAAACAACAAGCTCTTCGAGCATGCGAAATCTACAAGTTCTGGTGTCTTGGTGGTTTGAGGGCCAAATCAAGACTGCTAGAGATGATAGTGGACTATTGGGATCCAGACTCGGAGTCCTTCTGGATAGATGGGATGTCTCTCACCATAGAGGTGGAAGACATATACTTTATCATAGGTCTATCTAGACGAGGGGAGGTGGTGAACCTTCGTTCCCGAGGTGGGCTAGGCGATGGGCTTACTATCGATGAGTACATAGCTGTGTACTGCTACCTAGATACTGAGAAGGTGGGGAGCCAAGTCCCTACCAATGTTATATAGGTGCTGGGCCTAAAGGCCATACTACTGACACTGGGCAGGATAGCAGGACTAGCCTCACTCCATCAGGCCTCGCGGCCACTGATGTTCTATGCGGTGGAGTGTATGAGACCGACCATATATGACTGGAGTACTACACTATTGAGCAACATGAAACATCAGCTCAGCGAGTGTAAGGCAGGTAGGATACAGAACTTTGGGTTTAGCAGCATTCTGAGCACATTCTTCTTCGAGCGTGTTCTAGGATTGAGCCCTAGAGTGGATGTTCCTCTCCACGGGGTTTGAGATCCGGCCCAACGGCATTGGGCAGATGCTATGCATAGACTGGGGGGTGGTAGGGTGGCCAACCCCTATCCAGCTGACTTCTTTCCATGGTGGCGACGACAAATTGTTGCCATAGATGACTACCCCTATGGAGGGATAGATTTCCGGGGAGATCCGGACATGCCATTGCCACCAGGATCGGCATATGGAGAGATAGGTACTGAATCTCGACTCTCACTCTTTTTAAAAAAATTTTGAGTTATTTAATTTTTTTGTATTTTCTTGATTATGTGAAATCAAAAAGACATGTTTTTGGGTGACAATACATAGTGACATCTACCATTCATGTGCAGATGTGGGACCATGACAACCGGAGGGCTTCCCATGTCATAGATGGAGGGGAAGAGGGGATGACATCATAGGTTTGGATGCGGAGCGAAGCTCCAGAGCATTCATACCAACTTCGTGCGACTGACTCATAGAGTTCCCATGGCGCAAGTCGAAGACTTGCCTGAGGCCATGCAGCGACGGGTGGTGGGTGTGCCACGAGCATGGGTGCGTTTATTCTGGTGACTAGCTAGAGCCATAGTGATGTATCATGATCACAACCCTCCTCCACAGGATTAGATGCCTGGGAGTGTATATGTTTTGTACGATCGTGTATTATATGATGGAATCTTTGAAAGCTCCACTTTTGTATATGACACTATGTATTACCACATTTTTGATATATAGAAAGTTTTATGGTGATCGGTTTATTTATTTACATGTGTAAAAATGTTTATGATTAATTTATTATGAATGAGACAAATGCCAATCTAACACGTAGTTAGCATATGATTCAGCAACTTGATTATCATTTCTTGGAATGTGTATATATGTAATACTGTCAAATTGCCGTTCTAACAATCTCACACGTAAGAATCTTCTCAATAATGTCGGATCTCTAACATGGTACAAACCATTGAGCTGTGACACTACTAACTCCAAATCAAGACGTACCTCAAGAGATAGAACGCCATGCAAAATGGCATCCCGTAGAAGCTCAATAACGGCACTATATTCAGCAACATTGTTGGAAGATGGCCGTAGAAATACACCTCCTGAAGACAGTACCTGACCCATAGGAGTATAAATCACCCAAGCAGCAGAGGCTGAGTGTTGAGTGTGACGGCTTGCACCATCCGCGAATCCTATGTAGGTGGAAGATTCCCTTGACATCTGGCAAAAGAAATGGAAACTAATCACAAACCCGATCACGATAAGAAAAAGACCTAAACTATGCAAAGCTGTACAATAATATACAACAAGCAGCCTTGGCTAAAGATCATGCATAGTATTTTTTGAGATAGAGCCCATTTCTAGGCTCCGCCAAAGCTGTGCCTTCGTAATCGACTAACTCATAGGCACCCTTCTCTAAGACACGCTTGACCACGCAAGGACCACGCCACATAGGATTGAACTTCCCTGCCCCCAAAGGTTCTTTCGGTTGATCCTACAAAAGGACCAAGTATCCTTCACTAAACACTCTTGGATAGACAGACTTATTGTATTGGACCTTAACGCGACGTTTATTAACCTCTAGAGCCACCAAGGCATCTCGACGCTGCTCATCAAGTTGCTCGAGGTGGACCAAACGCTCCTCCAAAGGTGAAGTGTCTGGTAAGAGTTCCACAGCTAGCTTCAACGAAGGAATTTCACATTCAGTCGGCAATATCAACTCCACTCCATGCACAAGCTGATATGGAGAAAAACCAGTGGCAGTCTTAACAGCGGTTCGATATGCCCACAAAGCAGGGTATAACATAATATGCCAATTTGTCTTGCTTTGCACGATGGTTCATTGGAGAATGGACTTAAGTGATTTATTCACTGCTTCAACCTGTCCATTCGCTTGGGGGTAGTAAGAAGAGGAGTGCTTTTGCTTATACCCTAACTTGGATGCCAACTCTTCCATCATACGGTTCTAAAAGTGCGAGCCATGGTCAGTGACTAACTCTTTCGGAATCCCGAACCGAGTAATGATTTGGTTGAATACGAAGTGAGCGGCTGTCTCACCGTCGGATTTTACTGTAGGCATTGCCTCAACCCATTTCGTGAAATAATCCATAGCCACTATAATATGATGGTGCCCCCCAGCCGAAGCTGGGTTGGAATCCATAAAATCGAGCCCCCATTTGGTGAAGGGATCGGCGGTGATAATGGGGTGTAAAGGGACAGGTTTCGAGCACATATTCCGTGTGAACACCTGGCAAGGGTGGCACCTCTTGACCGCTTCAACACAATATTTAAAGATAGATGGCCAGAAATAACCCACTCTCAAAATATTTTGAGCTGTAGAAAGCCCAGATAAATGACCGCCACATGCCCCTCCATGGCAATCATTCAGCACAGCCTCAGCCTCCTCGTGAGTTAAACAATGTTGTAAAATGGAATATACCCCACGGTGTTACAAAGTATTGTCCACTATAAGGTAGTTCTTAGAGATGTGACGTAGTCATCATCGTTCATCTCGTGAGAGGTCAGTAGGGGTCCTCTGTGTTTGCAGATATACTATGATATCTCCATACCATGGGTCAGACGTCGAGATTAAGAAGATATGTTCATCAACAAACGTATCCTCGCAAACCAACTCTTCGGCCTCGCTCAGGAAATCCGATATAAGCTCTGCAAAAATTAATGAATTCTTCGACTTTGCCGAAACAAATTCGAGATCGAATTCTTGCAGAATGACAATCCATTTATTGTACTTTCCCCCTATCATCCTTCATGTGAGGACGAACTGAAACGGATTGACATGGGCAACTACCAAGGTCTGGAAAAGGAGAATATAATGTCTCAAACGCTGAACCGCATGTACGGTCACTAAGGCAAGATTCTCGACATGAGAGTAATGAATCTCTGTGTCAATAAGGTTTCGGCTCAGATAATATATGACATGCTCCTGGAGCTCCTCATCCTCCTGAACCAATACTATACCAATCGTCTCTAAAGACGCGGCCACATATAATAGGAAATCATGACTATAATCCAGAGGACTAATCACCGGGGCTGATGCTAGAGCTCGCTTGAGTGTATCGAAGGACTCCTGGGCTCATTCATCCCATTTAAAGGGAGTATCCTTCTTCAAGAGACGCATGAAGCCTCTAGTCAAATTGGCAAAATTGACCACAAATATTCGTAAGAAGTTTTCCATACCTTGCAAACAATGAAGATGACGAATGTTCTTCGGGGGAGACAACTGAAGTATTGCCTCAACCTTTAAGGGATCCACTCTTATGCCCTCCTTTGAAACGATGAATCCTAGTAAATGACCTAACTTTACGCAAAAGATGCACTTATGAGGATTTAACCGAACCGAATAGTGCCGTCATCTTTCAAAAACCAATCTCAAGTGATAGGGATGACGCATTCTCATACGAGAATGAGCAGTGAGGTCATCCAAAAATACTTCAATAATAGACTTGAGATCATGGAAAAGCAAGGTCATCGCCCGCTGAAATGTAGCTCCGGCATTTTTAAGGCCAAAAGGCATTTTTCGATATGCAAACGTTCCCCAAGGACAAATAAATGTAGTCTTGTGTTGGTCCTCAGGTTTAATCTGGATCTGATTATACCTGGAAAAGCCGTCCGTGAAGGAGAACACCTCGCTACCCGCACACTCATCCAAAATCTGATCTATAAATGGTGTGGGGAAGTTATCCTTAGAACAGGCACGATTTAAATCGTGGAAATCAGTGCATATTCGGATCGCTCCCTGATTCTTATCCACCGGAACGGGGTTTGAAACCTACTCCATCAAGGGAACAGGATAGATGAAACCGGCTTTCAACAACTTCTCTATTTCTACCTTAATGGCGGGTGCTTTCCTAGGATTCACGGCGTGTAAACGCTGTCGAACAGGATTAGCGTTGGGGTAAGTCTTAATTTCATGTTCGACAATCCGAGGGTCGATACCTGGCATCTCATCATAAGACCAAGCAAAAACATCACGGAATTCCTTGAATAGCTTGGTATATTCGAGAATCTCAGCTTGGGAACATTCCGCCCCAGACATTCTCAATGGTGCCAGGATTTTGAGAGATGTTGATAGCAATCATGGAAGATATGTTCGCCATGTTTCCATCAGCCATCTGACCAGGAGAGCTTAATGGAACCATGGGACTACCAACTCTCTGACTAAGAATCTCCCTATAATCCTCATGCTCCAAACGGTCAAGCGGTGGAAGGAAATATGATCTATGATGAAGTTCCTCCCATGGAGGCTCAACACCCAACATAGCCTCGATGATCGCTTCATCTGAAGGGAAAACCGTGTCAAGGTAGTCGTGGGCATGAGAAGAATGTACTGCCCATGCTAGCAGCACATAGGGGTCTTCCTCCTCTGTCCATGAAGAGGAAGAACAAGGCTCTGCAACACTCTGAAGATTGGCTTGATAAGCAATCATGGCTGTAGGAAGCGGCACGTTGGTTTCGATAGGCTCACTCGAAATACTCAGTGTAGGACGAATCCAAGGATCTTCCATATGGGTCGTGAGAAAAGACACCGAGGTCATAGAAGACGAAGCCTTACCAAAACTAGATCCTATCATGAGGACCGGTGCAGGACAACTAAAGCTCCCCATAAGGGATGGATACATACCTACACCCACACTCCCAGTTGCCGGTTGAGAGTGTTCAACGATCGGGACCGAAGCTCCCGAAGATGCAGGAACAGGGGAATTCTTGAATGTCATTTGATCAATCGTTACAATCTTCCTGTTATGTGGAAAGCATACAACGTGGAACAAGGAAGACGCAACGGCTTGCATACTATACATCCAATTCCGACCCAGGAAGAGATTGTAGTCGAGGGGCACATCAACCACCTCAACCTCTATCGCAACGGTCTTCCCCCCCAAACGGACCTTAAGAGAGGGAAGGATGCTGTGCGGCCTAAAAGATCTCCCATCAAAAGCAGTTAACATAGTCACTGATTTCGACAGCTCAGGAGAACCAAGACCCTTCCAACAGGACAAATACATCACAGAGGCAGCAGCGCCCTCGTCAATTACAGTGCGCTTGATGATCATATTAAGACATTCTACGTGTACCAAAAGCGACACATAGTAGGGAAAGCGAGGCTGATGTCCTGCGGTTTCAAATTTGATCACTGAGGAAGAATCATCATCGTTCACACCAAGAGCAGATAGCAAAGCCTTCCTTTGTGAAGGACAACTCTGAAGCACTTCCAATGCAGACATCGCACAAGGAGTATGGCCCAAATCCTCGACAACTGAATAATTATGGGCGGCTCGGGCATTTGGATTATGCCTTGAGCGCTTAAGTACCCCCTTAGGAATGCAAGGTGTAGCTTCAGGTTTATCCGCAGGTTTCTCAATGTGCAAAGGAGTTCTTGGTGGATCAGGTTCTTTGCCTGGGATGGGTTGTGAGGATCCATAATCTTTCACACGAGTCACAACCTTAGCAGCGCGGACCATGTTAATGCACCCATGAGCACTAGTCTCAGGTGGATTATTCACACTAGATTGCTCCTGGGACTTTGAGTTCATATTCTGGTTATGCGGTAAAGGGTTCATTAGCACAGCTGGGCCTTGTGCTAAGAGTCTCGAAGCTTCATCAATTCGAGGGCACAAGTAAGTGAGATGATCATCCTTACATAGCTTGCAAGGAAACTTAACCTTATGTTTTGCTTGCTTGTCCCCCCCAGCATTTTGACCATTCTTTTCATTATTGGTAGCATTCTCATTCTTATTCCCACCCTTTCGATTATTATTCTTACCCTTTTTTCTATTCCATCCAGGCTGCTGGTTACCCTTCTGGTTTGACGATTGCACAGAAAGTACATTCACCGTTTTGGCGGGTTGAGATGAAGCTGTAGCTTGTCCCAAAGCAGATTGGTTGAGCGGCAATTGACTAACTTGTTTTGCAACCGAATCTGGAGGTTTGGCACTTGCACAATCCACAATGCCATCGGCATGTGGTCCAGGTTTGACCTTGGGATCGAAACTAGAACGAGGAGCGTTAGGAATAATCTCAAACAAAAAACTGGACTGAGCATAGATCAAGTCTAGTTCCTGCGCCCTAAAGATTGCTTGTTCCTCATTCTACACTCTGGATGTAGAAACATCCTTCGTGATATATGGCAATAAATACTTGAGGAACCACTTGAGAAGGAACTTCGGCGGTATAAAGGCTTTAATTAATCTCTTCCGTCTACGCCACTCCTGAATATGATCAGAAATATGGGTGGCTTTATCTTGCCGAAATGTCGACAAGAGTTCAGTACCAAAATCATAACACACTGGTAGCTGGAAGTGATTAAGAAAAGTCATCGCAAGATCATTGAACAAGGTAAAGGCTCCCTTTGGTAACTCTATATACCATTTCGCAGCAGGCCCTGTAAGGGTGCGTTGAAATAGTCGCAAGCGGACTGAGTCCTAATGTAACGAATTCGAAGAGCACCAAAGGTGAAACGTGGTAATGTGTTCACTCGGATCCTCTCCCAGTTTTCCTTCGAACTTAGGTATATCAGAAAGGAATCTTGGTAGGGACAGCCGGCCAAGCCGGGTCATGAGCCACGGGATCGTTCGTAAGTCTCGATAAATCAGGATGGTTAAGCGTCGCGAGGAAAGGGAGCCTAGGATGATGAGTTCGATGACCCGCTCCCTGGTTCACATAGGTTTAGGTACCACCATGGCCTTGGCCATAGTGTCCTCCTCCTATCTGACCCGTATAGGGTGGCATGGAAGTACCATGGTAAGGTGGACCTTGACTAGTAGGAGCTACGAAGCCGTAATTAGGAGAGTAAGCAGGTTGTTGATACCCACCTCCATAAGGTGAAGAAACCTGTCCATACTGTGTCCCATAATAAGGTCCATAGGTCATCGCATGCGATGTCCCATGTGACACACCGTAGGTAGGAAGATAAGCTCCGGAAGGGGGAATATACACACCAGAAGTAGGTATATATGCCCCCAATGTAACAAGCTGACCACTAGAAGGGTGAATATAACCTCCCGAAGCAGTGGGTGGTATATGAACTTGAGACACAATTGACCTAGTAACTGCAATACGGACTTGACTCATAGCCATATATCGGCTCGAAGGACCACATGAATAAGGTGGAGGATGAACATTTGAAGAACTCGGAACCGAGGACGAAGGAAGCTCCATAATAAGATATGTACTAGTGCCTATCGTCACTCGTCTGGGACCTGGTATCCTAATCGGATCGCTAACTCTAGACCTAGGAGGGAGATGAGATATAGCTTCCACCACTGGGATGGAAGGTGCAATGTGACTAGTACTCCCAAACCTCTCTGCAAGGTAAGGCATGGGATTTCCCCCAGGCATAGTGCTAGGCTCAAAATCGGACTCGACATGAAATGTAAATCGTGCATAGGAAAACCAATCGTAGCATAACTACCATAGCTAGTGGTGGCAGGTTCAAAGTGAGTCTCAGCATCTTCCAGCATTCCATACCGGTAATGTGTCAATGGGGAATCATCCCTAGGGTGAGTATGTCTATCATGGAAAGATCCTATCTGGGAAATCACAGGATCGAACTCAGCTAGGTCAGGTGAAGGATCGTATGTAGGAGTAAATTCCCCATCGTCAACATGAATGGGAGGAGGTGGCTCAGGAATAGTCTCTGAATGATCCTCCATGGTGTGTGAATCAGTGTGTGACATAGTCCGCCTAGACTGTCTAGGTCTCTCTCCCAAAGGAGGAGGAGAAGTAGAAGGCAGAATCCCTGCTAACCGATGAGAACAGCGCAGAACCGCACTCGAATCCACAATGACTCAAAAAATAGCAAAGACTCTCTATTTACGTAGACCCTAGGCCAACTAGCGTGCACAGAGCAATCACTAATAAAATCTAAAGCCAAATGCAAGCAAACAAGGGCTGGATAAGTGAGCTCCCGAATGTGGCAGGTATGTCTCGCCTAGGAGAGGCTTGAGATGCCCTATACACCACAAGCAGAGGTACGTAACCAATTATTGTGGCCCTCAACTTCAACGCGTAAAGTGACTGTGCTGTCCAACCCCAACCTGGCCGGGACATATGCAGAATAAATTCTACAAGTACCCCCTTTATATCCTAGGTAAGGTCACTAAGGTCACCTCAATATAATCAAAGCTCAGGCGGATAGTCGCAGGCGGGATTGACCGTATGGGCTGGGTAGCAAAGCCCGAAACTCCCGAAAGTGTCCCCAGATACGAATACAATCCTGGAAATATCGTCGGTGCTACTCAGTTATGACTAGGGGTCATCCAAATCAATAACCGCTCACACTGCCTCGTGCTTAACTCCTGTTTGAGAGGAGGATCCTGAGAACGATGGTTATACCAAGGGTTTCACACACTCCCTGGATAGACACCTAGATGTTGTTGTTTAGTGATCTTGGAGAGTTAACTTACAATGAACGATTCCAAGATCCTAAAACCTAAGCTTGTTGGTGCACCCTATAAAAGAAAAGAGTGTAATTCATTTTAACTAGCGTTGATTTTAGTTGGCTTTATTACTCAAAAATAGGATATGGTCGTGCAACTAGTGGTGTTATGACGCAACATGAAGTAAAATGCACACCGTAACAATCAATGCAAATGCACTGTGTCCATGTAAACAGGGTATGCTACTATGTGAAATGCACAATTTTTCTTCAAATGATATATGCAAATTTTCCTATATGAAGTCCTAACTAGTACTCCAAAGCAAATCTAGATCTAGTGCAAGTACAATGCAAAGTGCAAAATGCAATGCATAATGATAAGCAAATGTTTTTGGATTTTTTGAAAATATAAGAGATGCAAAAAGAAAAAGAATGATTCTACCAACCCCAGAATCTGCAAGCACACATAAACAGCATCCAAGCAAAGCACCAAGGTAAAAGAACTCTAATGCACTAATCTCAAACAAAAAATCGAAAATGCCATGACAAGAACTTTCCTAAAAAAAAATTTAGGCTAAAAAAAAATGTTTCCAGTCAGAAACAGAGGTCAAAATAGACTCAGGTAGTGCCAAAGGAGACTCAGCAACTAACAGCATTCACCCAGCAACCAACAATATTCCACAAAAAGGAAAAATCCAGGGTATATGCGACTGTTCACAGTAAACCCGCGTGTATACGTGGAAATCCCAGAGGAAACCGCATGTATATGGGACTGTAAATCCAAAACCCATGTACAGGAAGAAAAGGTGCATGAAACAAGGCAAACAGGCAGGCTGAGACAAACTTCACTCCAATAAGACTCTACCAGGCATACATGCCCCCAGACCCGACACAGAAACAAGAGAGAAAGAGCAATTCAAATACATTGAATGCCGAGAAAATCACCCCCAAAGGACAACTACTAGGAACTCCCCAGCAGAGTCACCAATTCTGTTACGGAGAGAAATTCCTATGGCTTGGGGTACCACAACAGATAGACTTGACTCCAGAAAGCCATCTTTCCCAATATGCAATAGAAATAAAATGTCTAACACTAAAGGATCAAACCTCGTACCTTATTCCGGACGGTTGAAGTAGATCCCCGTTGAGCTTTCCAATCTTCAGCTTGAATTGATATAATACCGCCTCAACAACAAGTAAACAATACAAGCATACTATATATCATGGTGTTAGGTCTATTCTAGCATATATAACATCAATAATGTAAAATTATTTGACATATTCCAATGGATACAACATTCAATCAAATACACATCATTGGACAGGAAAAGATGTTTCTATTAATATAAATCAAAGATTACAAGATAGATACAACCTCTGACGGCACATCTGCGAACCGGAGAAACTGAATCCCCCACTTGGGCCTCCACCACCTCAATCCTCCATCTCTCGATAGCAAGCTCACTAGCAAAAGGCAAGCTTGGGAAGAACACAACAGTGCTCCAAGGGACAAAGGGATGCAGACTCAAGTATAAATTCCAGCAACAATGGACTATAGTTTCTTTGCTTCAATCTCTCTACATGCCTTCAATGTACCAAGGGGTTCCTTATATAGCTTCACAAGGGATAATGAAGGGTCGAATCCGAGTGATCTCAAGGCATATGGAAGGCTAGGAGTCGAATGAGTCGGATCAAGGAAAACTCCAAAAAGGATTTGGATTATGCACACATCCCAATGTATGCGGTTATCGGGGACAGATCCGCGTATGTACGCGGTTATCGGGTAAAACACCGCATATATCATTTTTTATATAGTTTTAGGGATGATCAAGGTAACATCAAAGGATAAAATGTGGTCCATGGGGTCTAAAGAGTCTGCAGCGGGACAGGGGAAGGCCATACAAAGTGTGATTCACCTAGAGTAGCGAAATCCGCTATAACACTATAGTATTCAGGGAAGGTCTTCATCCTTTGTCGTTCACTCATTTGTTCTGGATCTGAACCATTCAGACGAGAGGAACAACTTCTATCCGCAGAAGGTGCAATATTTCTGATAACAAATCAGGTGACTCCGCTAGGGAGCAGTGCAATTCTCAGTTGATCTGATCTTACTCAGTTCTTGAACTCTTGTCTGAATCCAGGCTCCATCTCCAACTCTCTTCAGTCATATCTACCATCTGACTTAGTGAATTTTGGTTTGAAACTTTTAGATCTGTTGAGATCTGAACTATTTCGACTTTATATGCTCTTTTTTGCTGTCAATTCATCAATTTTTTCCTTAACCTGATCAATTTCTAACTTGATTTTTCATTCTCCTTGTGTTTTGGATTTATTCAGGGAACTGCACATGTGATGTTGGCAACAAACAGTTTCATTGCCTAAACTCTATTAGCCATAAGCGGTGCCACCACCTGAGTCCCGTTATCCAGAAGCGGTGCTCGTCCAGAACTGCTCTGTCAAGACCCCTGCACCGCGGTGCCAGGTAGGCCTTGTTCCAGAATTAGTTTTTCATCATTTTTTGCAAAAAAATGAGTTGTTTGCTTTCAGCCCTACACTGTCAGGCTTGTTTGTTAGAATCTGAATGCTCATGGTTGGAAATTCTGTGGTAAAAGATTGATTCGATTGAATAATTCAAAATCTAGAGTAGGCTTGTTGATTATCCATTTGCTTCCATGCTTGTTGGTTGTGATTGTGAAAGGAATTTTTTGAAAGATTAGGTTTCAATGAGTTCTCTTTTCATTTCTTTTATAAATACTAAAATAAAAACCATTTGATTAGTATCTTGATTTCATTCTTGTTTCCATAGAGGACTTCTTTTTTACTTTTAAAAAGAAATATTTTTGACTGAGATTAGGTCATTATCATTATTGAGCATAAGGCATTGGATCTCTGATTAGCCTCACAAGCTTTCAGGTTCTCTGTGTTCTTTTGTCTCTCTTACATTAGTACTATCTCACCAAAAGAAAAGATAGGGTAGTTTTAAGTTATATCTATCTATGTTTTAAGAAAAATCGAAAAATAGAGTGCATATGCATGTAGAGTGCTTGTTGTTTTTCTTTTAGGAAAAGAGAGTCTTACCCTTTTGATTGCTTTCAAAAAATAAAAATGAGTTTGGAATGTGTTTCTTGTCTTTGATTTTGATTAGTTCAAAATATTTGTTTGGGAATTTTGGTTTTTAAAACGAAAAGAAAATACTCTCTTTCCCTCCCATAGGTAGGCATACCACGAATGATAAAGTGAAATATTTGCATCTACATTTTGCATGGTTTTACTTTTTCTATCAAAATTTCATGCATTCACCTAACCGTTCACTTTAAAATTAATAGTAGTTATAGGTTAAAATTTACATCGCAATTTGAGTGATAGGCTAGAGATGCGTTCGGGCGTCATTAAGAGTAGGAGCTGTTGTTACTCGTCCGCATCACATCCCAAGACTCGCGCGGTTCTTCTACATACCATCGGTATATTGAACGACCTTTCACGTACCCTTGAGGTATATAGAAAGGTACTTCATGTACTTGATTGTATATAGGAAGGCCCCTTGTGAATGGTTATGCATTAGACAACAGTACTACTGATTTGATCTCCCACGTACCTTGCGTATATTGGGAGACCCCACTAGGATAATCTATTTGAAAAAATCCCTTTGGTCATCTTTCTTGGAGCCATACACTGAAAATAGCATTCGAGGAGATTACTATGCACATACCCTTGAGGTATATCACGAGTGGCACCTTCTTGACAATCTTGGTGAGAGACCTGACTATCTGAACTCCTCTTGTCATTTAAGTTTGCTTATTTGGCCTATAGCTTGAGTAGGGAAATTTTTGGTGTGTTTTTTAGTTTTTAGACCCTAGGTTAGATAGGTACTATACAAACCAGGCTAAGTGAAGAAAGTCTAGAAGAGTACGAGGATTGCCACTTGATTTTATTCCTATTTCAAGAGAAAATTCTATGGAAGCTATCGACCCAGGAGCTGCTACCAACTCCCAAGTAGGAGAAAATGTGGTTGTAGAAAGTGGAGGTTCATATCCAACAACCTTGATGGGGTAATACTTTGTTCCATTCTCCCATAGAAGGTCATGTTGATGATACTACCCATCCAGATTATGGTCCTAATGATCCATTTTGGGATACCTCTATAGGAAAATCCATTTCCTCATTTGGCACCCATTTAAACTATTCTGAAGAAGTTTCACCAAATGAAGAAGAACATAGTCAATACCAGGAAACTATTCTCCGGGCACAAGAAATTGAAAAGAAAATAGATAACATATTGGGAACACCACTGCCGCGTTCCACGGTTGTTCTTGTGGGATATCATTCACTTGCCGATTCTATGAGACCCATTGAATTGATTCTAGATTGCATTGTGACTCCACATAATCCAGGTCAAACTTCCAACCCCACCACCTCCCATATTATGTCTGTTCCCAATCCTCCCGGGTCTTTCACACCTGGGGCTCATTGACATTCAATTCATGTTTCATCAATACCTTCTAGTGTCGAGGGGAAACCCTTGATACGACCTACGTTATCTATCACTGGAATTGTACCTAGTCATGGACAGATCTCTAGTACAGAGCAATCTATAGTTTATGTCCCTCCTACCCACACCAATGTGGTTAACCCCCCATCCAGTTCAGGTCATCCCTTGGGGGCACAACTTGTAACCAATCAAACCTCTTGGGGGTATGGTTACACAGCAAATCAAGTACCTATACGAACCATGAATTATCCACCCAACCCTACAGGAATGCCTTATGCTAGAATTCCATACTGTAGTAATACTTTCATGCCATGGGGGAAACCTAATTGTTCCTACATGCCAGCTATGGGGGGGATACCTATACATACTGCGGGGGGCGCCGGAGGAACACCTTATGGAAGTCCTCCCCCTAGGGGGCCTAATGGTCCTGGAGGGCCTGGTAGATTTCCTCCTTATCTTCCTAGTGGTCTTGGGGGACCTGGTGGCTTCCCTCCTAATGGTCCCAGAGGGTCTGGTGGCCCTCCTCCTAGTGGTTCTGGAGGCTCCGAAGGTTTACCTTCCATGGGTCCTGGAGGGTCTGGTGGTCACCCCCCTAGTGGTCCAGGTGGTCCTAGTGGTCCCAACAATCTTGGTGGTCCCGAAGGCCCTGGTGGTCCTCCTCCCAGAGGTCCCAGTGGTCCTAACAGTCCCGATCTTGAAAATCAACCCCCTGTGGGAGGGTCTTCCGGTAGTTCTTCATCAAAACAACTTGTCTATCAATATACTTACAGTCCTACTGGTACTTATATGCCATATCAATATTACCCGTATGTGTAACCTAATTGTCAATTACCTTTCCTAGCAACCTTGGATTTTCCTGATTTGTCCAAGTTGATTAATTATCCCATTCGACATAACCCCTCATGGCCTCCCATTCCGGTAAAGTTACCATCAGACATTCCAAAGTTCGATGGGAAGTAGGGAGATGATCTAAAAACCATGTCATGACATTCCATTTGTGGTGCTCTTCAAACTCCCTTATGGATGATTTAGTTTGTTTAAGACTCTTTCAGCGAACTTTGACCGGTACAGCCATGAAATGGTACATTGAACTTCCACAACATTCGTTTATGGATTTTGGCTCATTGGAAACTGTGTTTCTTACACACTTTCATCTTCCTATCCATTATGAAATGGGCATTGATCTCTTAACTTCTCTACAACAGAACACCTCCACCCACATATCTGATCATATCCATGAGTGGAGAAGGCAGAGAAGACGTATTAAGGCTCCTATCCCCGATCAGTTATTAGTTGATTCGTTTACTAAATATTTGTTGCCTCCGATTTCCCGAGATGTGGCTATGCACAGTGCCGTTACTGAGGAGCAAGCCATTAGTCGATCTCAATATTTGGACTTGGTATATTCCCAATCTGGAACTTTGTATGACTTGATCCCTCAAGCTCCTTGCCCAAGCACCGATCCTACAAAGCCACCAACAGAAGTCCTTGTTGATGGGATTGTTGGTTCAATCCAGTCCCTGTCAGCAACAAAACTTGTCAAGCAATCCCAGACTACCACCCCTACTCCTTCGACTCCCAAGGTTTCCACTGAGGTCAATTCTATTCAGAGTATTCAAATGCCGGCAACATGTTGGCAATCCAACAATTCCCCTTAATTTTTTGTAAAATAAGGGGTCCTTTCTTGTAAATTTTTGTAAATATGAATCTTTTTGGTTTGCTTTTAGTTTTATCTTGCTTGATTGGTAGTTGATTTCATATATTCATCCTTGATTTTCACTCTTTGTGTTGCCTTGCTGTTTGGCTTGGCATTTATATGATAAGGACTTGGTAACTATGACGATTTCTACTGAGTGAATCTTCTAGCTTCTTGGATCCTTAATAACTTTTGATTACTCTTGTTCAAGCTTGATTGATTTACTTCTATGCTTGGATTTTCTTTTAATGGATTGATTTCATGTTCCAAAGATTTGGCAGAATTTTTCCTTAACTCCATTAGTGAGTAAGCAAGAAAGTATTATCAAGGATTATATATTTTTCCATTTGGGGTCAAAGAAAGTATTATCGAGGATTTACTTTTGTTGGAATATAATCCGTCAGGATTATACGTTAGTGTACATAATAGGAATATGAATAGTTACATAGGAAGGTGAAAAGGCTGGTTGATCTCAACCACCATATGAAATGTATAAATGAATGCATTAGCAATGGAATAGAATTGAATTCGGGAGTTATTTACCTATCAGTGGTATCAGAGCTGGTGCCTGCCATAACTCCTGCCCGTATGATTGTCAGTCCTGGAAGTCTCACTGCCAAACCTTCATCCTTCCTTCTGCTAAGTTATTTTAGGTTGCCTGCCTCATTAGTCTTCCTCTGCGTGTGTTTTTATTACATCGTCAGTCTGCCCTCTGCTCTTCCTCTTGCTAGCTTGCTTCCCATCATTATAGTCGTTATTCTCTGGTCGGATACAGACCCGCATTGAGGAATAGCCATGTCTTAGCCTGTGTGCCACAACTGTGTGTGAGCTATTCTGCAATGGCTCAAATTTGACGTTTTTTTGGAGAGCCGCTATGGAAGACCGAGTGTTGCGACCAGCCAGGAGGATACCTCAGTACTCAAATATGAGAATTTGTTGAAGATTGAAGCTGTCTTGCTATTTTGCTGCTACGAGTTCGTTGAATACTGGTGATTGAATATTGTTAGTGGAATATTCATGCCATTTCTCAATACTTGTGACCGGGATACGAAAACCCTAAATTTACCCTAGGTATTTGCGTGAAGGTACATGCATCTTGCATGAGTTCATGTTTGCTGCTGAGACGAGTCCATGAATGATTAATTGTTCATGTATGACTGATTTAACGGAGAAATAATATATATGATTCCACGAATGATGTATTTAAGTCATAAGAATATTATTTTGTAACTATTGAATCTACATTTCTGAACTTGAGGCAATGACCATACTATACGTACTAGAAGAGTTCCATGATTTCCATACGATTCATATTGTCTACATTGTTGATGTTGATAGCGTTAATTTGTTGAAGACCTGACCTTCTTGTGTTCAACTGAAAGGAATATACATTTTGGAGACTGCTCTATATCTGCATAGATATCTATTGGTGTAAGAGAAGCCTACGATTACCTGTGCAGTTGGAAGATTGCTACTGTGCAATCATTATGTTGACCCTTGCACAGTATACAAGATTTTCATGTGTATGAATTGAGAATAATGCGGTTGTATGACCCATTTTTGTATAAGCATAGTTGCTTTGTATTGATGAATCGTGACTGCTATTTGATGCGTTGGAGTAATGTATGCTGCACTTCACCTTTCTGAAGTGAATTTCTTCTTGAGAATTGTTGCAAGTTCTTGAAGATGCTCACATCCACTTGAAGATTAAAGTTGCGTTGTTGAAAAGGAGAATTAGTGCTTTGAAGACTCTCCCTCATCACAAAGATTGATGGTGGAACACTTGAAGCTGTGGAGAATGAGCCTAAGCTACGTTTTGAGTTGTTTGGACCATTGCTGTGACTGAAGTTGAAGAGCTGCCTGCGTTGGTGGAAAGAGCTGCCTGGGTTAGTTGCCTGCGTTAAAGGAGCTGCCTACGTTGAAGGAGCTTTCGTTCTCTGCCTGTGTGGTGGAAAGTGTGATTGCTCTTATTTCAAAGATCATTAGAGCTGCATACTGCTGGAGCGTGAACCAGAGAGCTGAGAATACTGCTACGACCTCCAAGGTGACTGCTATTTAAGTTTGAAGTGCTGCATAATTGTGTATGGTCATTATGAAGTCTGTGCACTTACCATATAAACTGTACTATTGCAAAATTGTTTTAGTTTGATGTAAATACTATGGCAGCTACATATACCTGCATAGTGAATAGAGCTTATTAAGACATTGTTTCTAGCTAGTGCAGCTGTAATTTTACAAGGACTGTATTGTAAAAAGTAGTAGATACTTAGACCTGCTTCTTTCATATAGCTGAGATCGTTGACTGGTGCTGTTCAAAACCCTATATTTTGTGACAGTTCACAAACAATGGTATTTCCTTTGGCGTATTGCTGAGCAGTTCTTCTAGTGCTAAAAATTTGCTTATGAACTTATTGACAGCATATTAAGATTGTAAATCACCTTGGCAGAGGCTGTAGACCTGCAAGGTTATTGTTTTTCTATTATCTCATTCTCTTTGTCATATTAAGTTCATTATTGTAAATTACACTAGCAGTTGCAGAAGATGCAATCTATAACATTTGTAGTTGGTGCCACTCTCTCTGGCAAAGATCATCCCAAAGGAGAAAGCAATAAGAGAGGTAGAGGAAGAAGAAACTTCAGAGGTAGAGGAGGCAGAAACAACTCCAGCAAAAGATCAGATTTGCAGTGCAAGCATTGTGGAAAGACTGGACACACAATAGATCAGTGTTGGGCTTCGTGGGACTCCATCAAAGACAGACATAACCAAAAGAAAGATGACAATAAGAACCAAGATGCTAGTAAATCTTCAATTTCTGCTCATTGTATTGTTGCACATTGTAATCTTGGTATTAATGAAATGACTTCACTTTCATCTTACAAAGATTGTTGGCTACTTGATACTGGTGCAACATCACACATGACTTTTAGAAAAGATTGTTTTGAAGAACTTAATGAAACAATAAATGGCATAGTTTACTTTTCAGATAAGTCAAGCCTTAAACCAAAGGGAATGGGCACCATTCGGCTGAAGATGCCTGGATTCCCTGATTTCTTTTTGAAGAATTTTCTTTATCTTCCAGAGTTGCAGAGAAGCCTGCTGTCCTTGGTGGAGATTCGATAGCAAGGCCATTCCATCCACATGTTTGATGGAATCATAGAAATAAGAAAGTCCTCTGACAACCAAGTCATCATGACTGGATACAAAGATGGGAAGCTGCTGAAGCTAAAGGGTTCATCTGCAAGGGTTCAGAACTATGCCTACCTCTCTCAGCATGGAGAAGGTAATTTGTCATCAAGTTTATTATGGCATGCAAGATTTGGTCATCTGAATTATAACAGTCTTAGTTTGTTAAAAAAGAATGGTGTATTTGGTTTTCCCACCATTCCCAAAGATAAGAGAAAATGTGATGCATGTATATTAGGGAAACACAGTAAGCTGCCATTCCATGAATCTAATTTCAGAGCAAGTAGGAAATTAGAATTAGTGCATTCTGATTTATGTGGCCCAATGCCAACTCCTTCTGCTAATGGGAATACATATTTTATGACCTTTGTTGATTACTACTCAAGAATGTGCTGGATTTACTGTTTAAAGACAAAATCAGAAGCATTTCAAACATTCAAGGACTTTCATGCATTGATAGAAAAACAAGCACAATAAAAAATTGGTACACTTCATACTGACAATGGGAAAGAATACACTTCAAATGATTTTGAAGATTATCTTCGCCAACATGGAATTGCACATCAAACTACAGTTCCCTACAATCCTCAACAAAAGGGTGTAGCAGAAAGAATGAACAGAACCATAATGAATATGGTTCGCTCAATGATGTTTTTTAAGAATGTAAAACTAATGTTTTGGGGTGATGCAGTGAAATGTGCAGCCTATTTGAGAAACATAAGTCCCTCAAATGCTCTTGATAACAAGACTCCACATGAAATGTGGTTTGGACATCTCCCTTCAATCAAGCATCTTAGAGTTTTTGGTTCCACCTGTTATGCCTTGATTCCAAAGGAGCAAAGAAACAAGCTTGGTGCTTGAAGCAGGAAATGCATTTTCCTGGGGTACGAAGAAAACTCCAAGGCATACCGTCTGTATGATGAGGTAAACAAGAAGTTTGTTATTTCCAGAGATGTCATTTTTCTTGAGACTAATAAAAATGACCAGTCCATTGAGAGACATCTTGATCATTTGGAAAAATATCCTCATCCAAAGAAATATTCTGAAAATGAATATAAAATTCCAAACCTTGAAGGGGGGATTCCTATTCTGGATCAACCTTTGGAATTTCCATATGAAGTACCAACTCCCCCGCATGGAGAAGTTCCTGCTACTTCACCTGATCAAGAGATTCAATTGGATGATGTGATTGAGAGAATTGGAAGACTCTCAATCAATGATGAAGTACTACTAGCTGATCAACCAGGACCATCACGGAAGATTCCTAAATGGGCCACAAAGACACTTGAAAGTGTCCATCCGAATGAAGTTGGAAAGACGGGAATGAGAAGTTCGAAAAGACATGAAGATGGAGGAGAAGCAGATAATTCAGGTGATGACATGGATGTATCATTTGATTGTGAATTTGATTTATCTGCTAACTTTGAACCAAATTCCTTTGAAGAAGCTTCTACTTGGGTTGAGTGGAAAGAAGCTATGCAGAATGAGTATGATACACTCATGAATAATGGAACTTGGAAGCTGGTTGACCCTCCAGTTGGAACCAAACCAATTGGCTGCAAGTGGGTGTACAAGAACAAATACAGATCATATGGCTCACTTGACAAGCACAAAGCGAGGCTTGTAGCAAAAGGCTATGCACAGAAGGAAGGAATTGACTATGAAGAAACGTTCTCTCCTACAGTAAAATGGGATACCATCCGTACCTTACTCTTTTTAGCTGCTCAGAATGGGTGGAAAGTTCATCAGATGGATGTGAAGACTGCTTTCTTGAATGGAGACTTGAAAGAGAATG
>LPNX010578299.1:284886-314047 GCA_001517045.1 Pseudotsuga menziesii
TGAGTCTTGGATCAGCAGCTATCTCATGGAGATCACGCAAATAGTCAGTTTCGGCAGATTCAACAACAGAAGCAGAATATGTGGTTGCAGTTGAAGCAACAAAAGAAATAGTATGGCTCAGGAAGATACTCAAAGATTTGCAAGAAAAGCAAGAGAACTCCACTCCATTATTGATCGACAATACTTCTGTAATCAACCTGGCTAAGAATCCCAGATTCCATGATCGAACCAAACACATCAACACAAAGTATCATTTGATTCGACATCATGTAGAGGCCAAGACAGTCCATCTTCGACATTGTTCCACAAATGATCAAGTTGCAGGCATCTTCACCAAAGCAATTGGACGAGAAAAGTTTGAAAGATTCAGAAACATGCTCGGACTTACTAACACCCCTTCGGATTAAGGGGGGGATTGTTGGAATATAATCCGTCAGGATTATACGTTAGTGTACATAATAGGAATATGAATAGTTACATAGGAAGGTGAAAAGGCTGGTTGATCTCAACCACCATATGAAATGTATAAATGAATGCATTAGCAATGGAATAGAATTGAATTCGGGAGTTATTTACCTATCAACTTTGAATTCATCAATTGTCATTTAAATTTCATTAATAATCTTTAAATCTTGATTTTTATAAAATTAAACTCCTTGATTAATTCTTTTGGAAATGATATTTAAATATCATGTGATTTGTATCTTTATTCTAAATTATTAACATAAATTTATTTATGTTCATTTCAATAAATTTGAATAAAGGTTATCTTTCATAAATATTGTGGAGAGGCATAATGATTCAAACCTAAATCCAAGAAAGCTTCAAATTATATTTCAATATTTTATTGATTTCAAGAGATTAATTGGTCCATGTAACTTCTTTAAAAACAAGATCATCCAAAATGATTTACCCTCACATATTAAATAATCCAGGAAGATTCTTGACTTATATAATATGACGGGATTCAAAATAAGGTTTTGTTGACATAAAGATTGGCATGAAAGTATAAAACCATGGATAATTTGATATTTCATATCATTAAAATATGAAAATTTGTTCACATTGCCCCATTTTGTACAAAATAACATAACTGAAAATTATTAGTTTAAGGGGAAAATTGATTGCCAAACAGATTGCATTGTTAACGCAATTACTTTTCAAGATATTATGCGTATTAGGTGTCAATTTCAATTAAAGATTAACTATGATCGTTGAGAATGGGAAATGGATTATACACTCGATTCCTTCCTTTATTCGTGGAGTTGGACTTTACTATGCCAAATAACATTGTTAGCATTTATTGTGTGAAGGGCTGTCAAATTAAATAACCAAAGATAAATCTCAGCACTTGAAAACTTAGTAATTTCGTTTATCATGGAGATGGAAGGTTAGCGCTATTCATTAGATCCTATTGAAGCATTTGAGTTGTTCAGTGCACCAAAATGATTGGACTCAATTAGTTGCACAATTATGTAGAGAATAAATAGCTTGATAACGATCTATGGGGTTATCAAAGAGGAAGATAATTGATCTCATCTTGCCATTATGATCTGCCATGACACCCATGAAGTTCGATTGAAAAATTGCCATGGTTATCCTACATTATGTGAAACCATTTATCTAACCAACTCTCAAACTCAATACAATAATGTTTAGCTTGACTTTGTAATTGTAGTTAGCATCCAACATGTTTTCTTGGTGGTTACATGAAAAAAGGAATAGCTGGAACGTTAACAGATAGCTGCCAAGAAAAGCATAATAGATAATTACCAGCTCGTGGAGGAGAAACTCACCATTTGATCACATCCGGCAGTGAATTCTTGGTGCAATTATTTCATTCAGATTGCTCGACGGTATGAAGATTAAAAAGAGATCTTTCTGTTTGTTTTGTTATTTATTCAATCTTTTTATCTCTTATAATTATTCTTATTACATTTTTATTTTGCAGGATGTCATCAATGGTGGAAGCTGCAAAAGGAAATATCATTAGAATGGATAAAAGGGACCAGAAGTTGTGGTTAGCATAAGTTACTTATGTGAGGACGTTCACCAGAGATATGATGCAATTGTATTGTTTGAAATATGTCCCATGAAGGAGAGAAATGGATTCCCGTCAGATTCCTGTCATTTTTCAGGTGATAGTTTTCAGCAGCAAACTGCGGGCAAACAAAAGTGAGAATCAAAATTCTGAAACATGGGTTTTTGGAAGAACATACCCATTTACCAGATGTGTGTGGAATTTACTAAAAAAGGGTGAACCATTTGGGATATTTTCCTAGTTCTTTGAACACATTTTTTCAAGTTGCGGCTAGCTAGGAGAGTCAGTTCGCCTTTCAATTTCCTATTTGTTTTTATTTTTCCTATTTAAACAATAGCAGGGGGCTACACATTAGTAGTGGGGGTAGTGCTCATTAGAGCTAGAGAAGTTTCATTCTTTAAAGTTCTATAATTTTTCTATGTTCAATGGTTTTCGTAAACCAAAGAACAAGAAACGCTGATGCCAGTGGCAGTTTGATTTCTGAGACATTTGGGAGAAATCATATTATACAGTATTATACTTATATTTTATTGTGTTAGTCTTCTTGGAACTTCTTATCAGGATTACTCAGTGTTGTAGGATATTAAAGACCCTAGCTAAGTTTTTAAAACATTTGTATTGTGTTACTTATTATTCTCTTTTGTTATCTTTACTTTCATATATATATATATATATATATATANATATAAATGGTGTATTGTCATGTTGAGTTGAATGAACTTCTTCATAATTCCAATTGTTCATAAATCTATTTTTCGATAAATTTCTAACTTGCAGGTTGGCCTTGTTTGATTCACAAGTTAGTATATGATTATATTCATATGTTTCAGGATTGTGTATCTATTTAATATCATTGATATTAGGTTTTAATTTATGTTTCAATTATTGTACAATAGAGTGTCATCTTATTGTAGGATAATTGAGATTTACTTCTATTATTGGAGACTTTTCTACCAATCCAGAATTGTTGATCATCTTTATGCTTTAAAACCTTTTCTCAAATTAATAACTCATGCTCTTGGCCGAGATAGGTAGTCTGCATCTAGATTATCATAGAGCAGAATTAGGAGCTACTATTTTCTGCAGTTAGCTTAAGATAATCTTTAGCATTAGTTAGTCATTAGGTTAAATTTTTCTTATTTGTTAGCAGTTTGGTTTGAGTAAACTTGGCACGCACCAACCTTAGAGATACTCTCTATTCTGAGAGCACATCATACAGGCAGCAGGGCCTTGATCTTGTGAATGACAGTTAATTTAAACACATACAAGATTGCATTAAGTCGAGTGTGTGGGATGCCTTTCCATAAGTTGGCCTAGGACATTTTTTCTGGCCAACAAGGCAGAGAAGACTTATTAAGGCTCCTATCCTGTATCAGTTATTAGCTGATTCGTTTACTAAATCTTTGTTGCCTCTGATTGTGTGAGATGTGGCTATGGGCAGTGTCGTTACTGAGGAGCAAGCCATTAGTTGATCCCAATATATGGAATTGGTCTAGTCCCAGTCTGGAACTTTGTATGACTTGATCCCTCAAGCTCCTTGCCCAAGCACCGATCCTGCAAAGCCACCAACAAAATTCCCTGTTGATGAGATTGTTGGTTCAATCCAGTCCCCAGTAGCAGTAAAACCTGCCAAGTAACCCCAAAATGCCACCCCTACTCCTTCAAATCCCAAGGTTTCTGCCGAGGTCAATTCTATTCAGAGTATTCAAACTCTCGACAACAATAAAAAGAAAGGTAAAGCTAAAAACAAAAACCCTAAAAACCAATAGGAGAATCCAAAACCAACCACCAATGATAACAATAAAGGGAAAATAAAAGAAAAATATCAATGTCTGCTATGCGGAGGTGACCATTTCACAAAAGAGTGTCCTCGTCGAGATGAAATCACCCAATATTTGAAAACAAATCCCGCACCCGCCGTTCTCATGGATCCTTTTCCCTCTCAACAAAAACTAATAGAACACATGTCTAATCAGGGAAACTCTAGTTCTTCATATGAAATTCACATGATGTCCTCAGATACTATTAGTTTGCAAACTCGAATTCAAAGTTATGGCAAACCCGCAGACAAGAAATAAGACAATTTGTCTTCAGGAAAAGCTCCCTCTAATGGTTCTCCCGAATCCTCGTCTACTGTTCCCCTAACCATCGAGAAGCCTACTCTTGAAATGGTTTTGCGTCCACCCAAGAGTACTCTTAGGAAGGCTATTTTTAACCCTAATTCCTGAGCTGCTCAATTTTATACTATAGTATATCTATGAGTGGAGAAGGTGGAGAAGACTTATTAAGGCTCCTATCTCGGATCAGTTATTCATTTACTAAATCTTTGTTGCCTCTGATTTCCTGAGATGTGGTTATGGGAAGTACTGTTACTGAGGAGCAAGCCATTAGTTGAGCCCAATATCTGGAGTTGGTCTATTCCCAGTCTAGAACTTTGTATGACTTGATCCCTGAAGCTCCTCGCCTAAGCACCGATCCTGTAAATCCACCAGCAGAAGTCCCTGTTGATGGGATTGTTGGTTCAATCCAGTCCCCGTCAGCAGCAAAACCTTCCAAGAAACCCCAGACTGCCACCCCTACTCCTTCGACTCCCAAGGTTTCCATGGAGGTCAATTCTATTCAGAGTATTCAAATGCTTGGAAACAATAAAAAGAAAGGTAAAGTTAAAAACAAAAAACCTGGAAACCAATAGGAGAATCCAAAACCAACCACCAACAATAATAATAAAGGAAAAAGAAAAGAAAAATATCCATGTCTCTATGTGGAGGTGATAATTTTACAAAAGAGTGTCCTCGTCGGGACGAAATCACCCAATTTTTGAAAACAAATCCCGCACCCATAGTTCTCATGTATCCTTTTCTCTCTCAACAACAACTGATAGACCACATGTCTAATCAGGGAAAATCTAGTTCTTCATAGGAAATTCACATGATTTCCTCGTATACTATTAGTTTGCAAACTTGAATTCAAAGTTATGTCAAACCTGCAGAAAAGAAAGAAGACAATTCGTCTTCAGGAAAAGCTCCCTCTACTGGTTCTCCCGAATCCTCGTCTACTGTTCCCGTAACCATCGAGAAGCCTACTCTCGACATGGTTTTGCATCCCCCCAAGAGTACTCTTAGGAAGGCTATTTTTAACCCTAATGCCAGAGTTGCTCAATTTTATAATGTAGTTGAAGACCTCGCTCAGGCACCATGTGCAATTTCTACCATGGAGGTACTCCAAAATTGTCCTACACAACGCAAAAACTTGTTAACTATGTTAGGAGCTTTAGACCTGGACAATACTAATTTGATTCATTTCAATGTCAAGAACTATAAGTCTATACTACCTCACAAACTCACTTTCCAAATCATAACAAAAGTAGTCGGAAATAAGGTCTTTAGAACTGTCTTAGACAAAGGAGCTTCAACTTTGGTTTTGTCCCTATTTTGTTGGAAAGCTATTGGCTCTCCCAAGCTTGTAACATCACCTACGAATCTAAAAGCCTTTGATGGATGAGGTTTCCAGCCCCATGGTCTTATACCAACCCTTTCAGTCAAGCTTGGGGTAAAAGCTATTTCTATTCAAGTAGAAGTGGTAGACGCCCCATTAGATTACAACCTCCTTCTAGGAAGAAATTGGTTCAAATGCCATCACTGCTGTTGCCTTGACGCTATTTTGAACGGTCCAATTTCCACATCTAGGGAGAATTGTCACCATTGACCAGCCTGATTTCTGTATGCCAAATGTTACTACCTCTACGGCTAATAACATCCCTATGTTAGGCCAGTCCCCTCCTCCTTACCAGTCAATTGCGGTAGGAATGTTGAAGGATTCGTCCCTGATGGGGATTTTTCTATCCACTCCTCCTAAAACAGACACAACGACAGTAAATATGATTTCATCATTTGAGTATGATCCAAAGGGAAAACAAATTGTTGAGTCCACCTCGTTGAGTTTGCATGAAGAAATGTACAATGTCATTCAACCCCTTTTTTCAATGACCACACTGATGAACTTCATCTGGTGGCTTCAGATCCTTACCACTTTCCCTACTAGTTAGAATCCTCTCTTCCTATTCTGTATTATCTCTCCAAGACTTTTCCTTCCGATGAGTCCATTATGGAGATCATGAATATGAATGAGCCTATCTGGGAGGATCACTATCATAGATCCTCATTCCTCCCCAACACCAATTCAGTAGACCATGACTTTGCATCCCTGTTTTCCACTGATATTGTCAACACACCTCAAAATCCTATATTGTTGTAAGAAACAGATTCTGAAGGAAACCTATACAACATTACTCAAACAAATCCCATTGACATATCATCCAAGCTTGGTAACCTTGAGCATGTTCATGTTGGGCATAACTGCTCGACAGAAGAATCTGAAGCATACAGGGAAATTTTCAAAGAATTATGTGATATTTTTTCTTGGTCTTATGAATAAATGTCGGGGATAGACCTATCCATTGTGGTCCATGAAATAAAAACCTATCCCACTACTAAACTTGTCTGGAAAAAACTAAGGCAGGTCCATCCACAGAAGGCTGCAGCTATTAAAGCTGAAATAGAGAAACTTCTCAAAGCTGGGTTTATTTATCCTGTACCCTTGAAGGAATGGGTATCAAACGTTGTCCCTGTCAATAAAAGCAGGGCACCATTAGAGTCTGTATCGATTTTAGAGATTTAAACAAATCTTGTCCCAAAGACAACTTTCCTACTCTGCATATCGACCAGATTATCGACAACTGTGCCGGAAGTGTCATCTTCTTATTTATGGATGGATTTTTGGGTTATAATCAGATTGATATTTTACCCACTGATCAGTACAAGACATCATTCATTTTCCCATGGGGAACCTTTGCATATAGGAAGTTACCATTTGTCTTAAAAAATGTTGGATCCACTTTCCACCGTGCTATGTCCTATGCGTTTCACAATATAAAATTATATTGTCTAACCATACCTTGACAACCTCCCTGCTCATTCACAGTGATGGGAGGACCACCCTGGTCATTTTAGAGACATTTTCCTGAGATGCCTTCATTATAATATATAGCTCAATCCTCATAAATGTGTTTTCTGTGTTGAAACAGGATTTCTTTTAGGTTTTATGGTTTCTAAGGATGGCATCTGGATAGATCCATTGAAAATTACCGCTATTTTAGCTCTACCAGCCCCAACCAACCTTCTAGAACTCCAAAGTTTGCAAGGGAAGGAAAAATTTCTCCACCGTTTCGTGTGCAATTTTGTAGAGAAAACACGCAGTTATATGGGTCTCCTTAAGAAGGACACTCCGTTCTATTGGGATGACATAGCCCAATGAGATTTTGATAATCTCAAACACGCTCTGACTCATTGACCCATGATACACCCCCCAGATTATTCAAAGGATTTTCTCTTATATATTGTTGCCTTCACTACTACCATCGCTATGTTTTTGGTGCAGGAAAATCCCGACGGTCAGGAGCACGTGATCTACTATGCTAGTAAGAATCTTATGGATTTCGAAACCTGATATTCACGCATGGAGAAATTAGCATTGGCCACGGTCATTGTTGTTCAAAAATTTCGTCACTACATTTTTCTCCACACAACCACTGTATTGGCAGACTAGAACCCTATGTATTACATCCTGACTCGTAAGGTGCTCGGGGGCAAGTACTCCCGATGGATAGTCATACTAGAAGAGTTTGATCTAGAATTTGCCAAAGCCACATCAAAGAAATCCTTGGTATTTTTCGAGCTCATATGTGATCTTCCATGTGCTTCGATGGAATCTGAGCCCAGTGATTCATTTCCAGATGAATTCCTGTTCTTGATAAGCACTGCTGACCCATGGTATGGAGATTTGCTCATTTATCTCCAAACACAAAGATTTCAACCAAATCTATCCCGTGACGATCACCGCCGTATTCGTCACCACACAAAATACTACCTCATCTTGAATGACACTTTGTATAGACGTGGTATCGATTCTGTTCTCAGGCGATGCCTCACCCATGAGGAAGCTGAACAAGTGTTGAATGATTGCCACTCTGGAGCATGTGGCGGTCATTTATCTGGGATGGCTACAGCCCAAAATATCCTTTGCGCTGGCTATTTTTGGCCTTTAGTCTTTAAATTTTGTCACGAGGCTGTCAAGAAATGGCCACCCTATCAACAATTTTATCTAAAAACGTGTACTCATCCTGCTCTACTACACCCTATCATTGCTATTGGCCCATTTTCCAAATGGGGGATTAATTATATGAATTGTAAGCCTACCTTAGCCGAGGGGCATGGTTACATCATCATGGCCATTGACTATTTTACAAAGTGGGCTGAGGTCATGCCTACATATGTAGAGGATGGTAAGACTGCTGCTCTCTTCCTGTTCAATCATGTGATAGCTAGATTCGGAGTCCCGCAATCCATAGTTACTGATCATGGATCACATTTCTATAATCAAATGATGGAGAAACTAAGTGCCAAGCTAGGTTTTCGTCATGAAAACTCTATGCCCTATTATCCGCAAGCTAATGGTTAGGTAGAGACCATTAATAAAGTTTTGAAAATGATGCTTCATTGGATGGTTGGAGACCATAAATCCAAATGGCACCATATCCTTTTCTCTGGTCTTTGGGCTTACAGAAATTCGATGAAAACAACTACTAGTTTCACACCTTTCCAGCTTGTCTATGGACTCGAAGCTGTCTTGCCGATTCAATGTCTGATTCCATCCTTGAAACTT
Source organism: Pseudotsuga menziesii (assembly GCA_001517045.1). Classification (NCBI taxonomy): domain Eukaryota; kingdom Viridiplantae; phylum Streptophyta; class Pinopsida; order Pinales; family Pinaceae; genus Pseudotsuga; species Pseudotsuga menziesii. Next base: position 293,648 of record LPNX010578299.1, read on the forward strand.
GCTGTTGAACTTCTCCCAGACACTTCTGCAGAGGAAGAGAGATTTTTGTACTTGAACAACCTTGATGAAACTAGGAGAGATGTTTCCTTGGCTAATGAGGCACACAAGAAACGCGTCAAGGTGTAGTATGACAAGTCTGTCCAAACCTCGTGCCTTTAACGAGGGTGACCTATTTTTGACTTACAATCAGAGATATGACAAACTAGGGAAAGGAAAGTTTGAATCCATGTGCTACGGTCCTTTCCTTATTTCCAAAGTTTTAGAGAAAGGGGCCTACAAGCTCGTAGACTATGATGGAATCCCTTTAGGAAAACCTCGCAATGGGTTGTACCTGAAGAGGTACTATGCCTAGATCTCTCTTAGATAGTATCTTGTATATATGTATATTACTTGACTTTTAGTGTGCTTAAGTATTTTCAATATGGTTTTGAGTTTAGTGTCTGTATATGTTTATACCATGTTTTGGTCATGCAGAACAGATGGCTTTCTACAGCTACGCTGATGGTGCTTGCCGCCACACCTTGAATCTTGCCTCAGTTGCTTGGGTTCTCTATTCCCCAGCTTACGATTTGGTTAGTTTAGGAGTGGTTTGTATTGGTCCCGCTACCAACAATATCACCGAGTATCGAGTAGTCACAGGTCTTCTGACTAAAGCTACCTCCCAAGATGTTCGCAACTTGGTAGTATTGATGGACTCACAACTTGTGGTTTGTCATCTAAACCATGTTTATACCATTAGGAATCCTGTGCTTCTCCGTCTTTTCCAGAGGGTACGTTTGTTAGAAAGTTCATTTGAAACTATCATCTATAGGCATATCCCTAGGGAACATAATCTAGTTGTTGACTCATTGGCTAATTACATCCTAGATTGGCATATTTCCCATTTGAGACACATAAAACTCATGTAAAATACATTCACCATTTGAGACGTATAAACACCAAATACACATCTGTATATATATATATATATATATATATATATATATACATATGAACATGTTTTACAAAAATAGGTTGCAAGACCTCATCTGAAGCGCTTAGGTATTCAGGTAAAAAATCACCATACAAAAATCCTAAAGCTATCAGCTTTCAGTACATACATCATGCACTCATCGTCTAATGATGCTCATGGTAACACATCACTACCCGGGAAAATCTACATAGTAGTCTGCCAAAACATCCCGGTACTCCTGCTATAGGCCTCTGATACCTCAGTGGGAGATCATCAATAGAAGCATCAGAGATGTCTAGGGTCAACCTCTCTATGTTCTCCTATAACTCCCCTGTCACATCGTCACCCTGTGGTACAAAACGAGCTCCAGCTCACCTGTCCAGAGGAGAGGATCCCCTAGGTCGTGCTACTTCGACATCTACATGAAAACATTCAAGTCTCATTACTAAACATAAAAACACTATTTCCATTTTAGGGTCTTTTGTTTCTTACCAATGTCACCCCACTGTCCACCAAGTGGGAGTGGTAGGTCAGGGTCACCACTGAAGTCAGTGCCCACGTATGCATAGTCCTCCACCATGAGGATCTTATCTCTCAACCATCGAAAGAACGGGTCACCATACTTTACCTTCCCCCTACCCGCTCCAGTATGACCCACCTTTACATTTAAGGGTCCTGTGCCCTCAAATCTGTAAATACCACTTGGGGTCTCATCTGTGGAACCCGCTTGAAGAAGAAGCAAGCTAGAATGGAACCGAAACCAAATTGCTTCAGCTCCCCCTGCTGACACTTGGTCAGCTGATCCTTGAACATCGAAAGTAGGGCTTCTGCCCAGTTAAATACTGTAGGCACCATGGCCTCTATGGCGTAGAGCATATGCGCTATAGATTCCTGGTGTACTCCTTGGTTTCCTGCCACTCTCTGCATGTAAACAAAATGGTCTGTAGATGGCCATCCACCACTGCTTTTATGGGAATTTTCTTCCCCGATGTCCTAGTCCCAGGAATGCAATGGCGGTCTATTAGCTCCTGAGTAGTAATGTTCCCCCCACTGGAACTAGTCAGCGAGATGGGAGCACCCCGTCCCGAATGGCCAGTCAGGAAGTAGATGTCCTCTACATCAACTGTCAATATATGAGCACCAACCTCAAAATATTGTTGCTCCAGATTCCACATCTAGAGTATATGATCTAGTATTCGCTCATGCGATACCATACTAGGTGTGCGAAATAACTTTAAGAGTCCACAGTCTCTCAATGCGGCTATGCAACCCACATTTCGTTTGGCAAAGGTGTCGTCGTTATCATGTTGCCTCTCTTTCCATATGACCATTTTTTATCAACAAGAACTTGTCAAAAACCATCACAAGACTTGTTAGAAGCATTCTTAATCATCCAAATCAATAAAAATGAGCTAGTTTTTCTTGTGCAGCCACTTTTATTTCTCCATAGCTGGCACTGCCTGTGTCCCATTCAGGACAGATGGTGGCACCACCTGTGCGCTATGTTTTCGGTGCGGTTCTAGCAGGGTACCACTTATCCCGCAAGGGATAAGAGAGGTGCCTGCTTCTATGATTTTAGGGCTTGCCATATAATCCAAAAACACCATTAAAAATCAAAATTGAAGGCATGAAATGAAAGAGTAGGGTCTAGGATATTACCTGGAACTAATGGTGCGCAAATCCGATGGTGGATTGTCTCGATATCAGCGACTGAAAATCTGGCTAAGAAATGCTCCAAAGGTTCTACACTATGGGTAAATAGTAAAATGTTTTGATTTTTTACTATTTACATGACTTTTATATACATTTTAGGGTTTTGACATGCTATAGTTTTGTTTTAAAATCATTTTATACTCAAAATCTATCAGTCATAGTCCTTTAATGTCATTTATTGGGGCATTTAACACTTGTTTTTGAGTCATTGCAGGATAGAAGAGCAGTAGCAGTAAAGTTTTTGGATTTCGTTTTTGACTTTTTCATACTACCATAAAACAAAAAAAGTCATTTGAGCATTTATTGCGACACTTTGGTCACGCTATTGAAACTTAGCATCAAAGGTCTGAGTCCATTTCTGATTCTTTTCAAGCTCGTAAAATCTCTCATCGTGAAAAGAGACCTAGTGGAGTCTTCTTTAAACTCTTTTTGGGCTCCTTAAATCCGAAAAGATTGTCGAGTGATCTTGTCTTCTTCATGCTCGTTAAAGAATTTGAAGAGTCATTCATTCGACGGTAGGTTATCACTTTTTTGGTTCAGGTAAACTATTTTACTAAAAAAGATCAAATGGAGTCTTCTTCCATGGCTGTTCAGACTCTCTAAACATGAACGATACCGAGTTTTCTTTCATTGGAATTGTTAAATTAAACATTGAGAGACCATTTTTTTGGGATGAACCCCTCCTCTCTCAGGTTCGTAAAACATATGAGTTTGGAATTGTCTTCGGACGAGCTATAACAAGTGTGTGTTACCCTCTTTGAACTCGTAAAACTAAAAAGAGGCACTCATCAACCATGATGGGGGAAAATGGGAAGGGAATCATTTTTTGCAAATAAATGGCAGTAGCTTGTCATTACCTTTGAACATGGCACTTGTCTGCATATCGTTTCAGTCAATTAGGTATTTAGTTGATCTCCATGATGATCCACTTTCATGAGTCATGCCACTCCTTTGAGTCTTTCAAAAGAATGCATTGTCCACCATCATATTGTCTGTTTGTCTGGTTAGTCCTACTGCCAATTCTTTTGTCGTGCCACCCGATGTTCAAAGGGAAGTTGAAGAAGTTTTAGCTTTGTAGTCAAAACAGTCTCTATGCCAGTACTTTTGAGTCAGTCTTATGGTTACTACATTCACATCATTCAAGAACTGTGTTCCGAGTTTCATGTCGTCGATGTGGGACTCATCATGGCCCTCCTTCGATGAGACTATTCCCATCGATATCAGCTCATCATCCGGGAAATAATCTTAGAAACAAAACTTAGTACCTTGAGATCTGTATGCCTTAATGACAGATTCTCTTGCTCTCAACATAGGTTCACATAATTGACCTTTGATCGATAGAATTGACTAGGTGTTTGACATTAGGACATCTATTCACAATCAGTATATTGTACTAGGGTACTTGGGAATCATTTACATCAATGGTGATCTCCCTCGCACTTGTTAACGGTTCACATCATTGGCCGGTAAGCAAGTGGTTTCTACCATGTTCGACTTTAGATCATTGTAATCACATGGATAGAATCATACTTTGTGGAAGATGAGACGAAGAACCTGGGTAGTTGTTTAGCACTCATTGCTTTTATTTAATTATAAGCATCCTATAATAACTATTATGTACAGAAGATCAAATGATTATGATGACTTGATAGTAAAAATCAATTTTTCATAACATTAAAGAAGATCAATTCTGAAATTTTGAAAATATTTACAGATAAGAAGACAAGATACAACTATACATGAAATCAGTTTCAAAGTCATCAAAAGAAAAATAAAATACTATATAATTACTTAGAAACTATACAGATCAAGAAGTTTGATGAAATTAGTAAAATACTTTTTAAGAATCATCCCATTTACTGGAAAATATTTGCGCTGACCTTCCAAAGTTTGTAATCGAAAATTGTTTGGACCTTATTTCTCAGAAATGACAAAAGGACCTAACCAAAGAAGCTGAAATTTTGTATGTTCACCCTTTTCTTCATGGGATTTATCCCATTTTAAGACCAAATAACCGACTTGTAAATATCTGTTTGAAACTGAGGTCTAATCAAACCAGGTCTTAATAATTTGCTAATGTTTTATAAAGTGTTGTTTATACCTTTCTTTTCATTAGAGGAAATTTGGGGTCTAAAATGGGCCTTATAAGAAAACGTGCCAAAATAAGTTTTTGTGAGTTGGAATTCAAGAACCAATAGAATTTCAATAAAATAAGTCAACCATAATGGTTGAATTGGCATATTTGTCATTAAAAAAAAATTCTTTTTTTGTTCGTATTTTCGACATATCTCATTGTGTTTTTACTCAAATTTCGATCGGGAGAGCTCGTTGGATGCGGAATTTGATTCTGCATCCAACGAGTACCCACACTGCATACTTTTGATGGACCCCGCTACCCCAAAAACAAGAAATACCTGAAAAAACGTGATGATGATGTCATCACGATGTTTTTTCAGGTATTTCTTATTTTTGGGGTATCGGGGTCCGTCAAAAGTATGCAGTGTGGGTACTCGTTGGATGCGGAATCAAATTCCGCATCCAGTGAGCTCTCCCGATCGAAATTTGAGTAAAAACAAAGGGAGATATGTCGAAAATACAAACACAAAAAGTAGTTTTTTTCTTTCTTCCTCCAAAATTAATTAATATTATTTTATTATTTTAACCATTATTTTATTATTTTAACTATTATTTTATTATTTTCCTTAGGAGGCCCATTTTAGACCCCAAAATTCCTCTAATGTCTTCCTCCATTTTTATCAGAGTGTTAGTCCTTTTCTCCATAGGTGAACAATTTTCATCTTGAATAGATTGAGCTAATTGCAGAGAAGGCAAAAGAATATTAGGAGGTAAGATGGCTTATGTACCATAAACAAGGAAGAAAATTGAATTCCCTATTGAAGCTTTAGGGGTCACTCTGTCTACTCATAGAGCATTAAACAATGCTATATTCCAATTGCAGTGATGTGTAGCAATAGTTTTCTTAAGAATCTTTAACAATTTTTTGTTGGTTGATTTTGCTAGACCATTACCCTTGGAGTAATAACTTGAAGAGTACCTGATTCTTATACCTATTTCTAAAGAAAACTGAGTTAATTCAATTGAAGAATAATAAGAGGCATAATCGAAGACAACTGAGTTAGGAACACCAAATTGAGTAATGATAAAATATTGTAAGAATTGAACAACCTGATTATTGTTTACAATACGCAAAGGTGCATCTTATTCCATTGGGTGAAATAATCCATTATAGTGAGGGTATATTTATGTTGCAAAGATGAAGGTGGATTAATTGGACCTACTATGTCAAGTCCCCATTGTTGAAAAGGTCTTTCTATCACAACTGGTTGTAATGGAAAAGCAGGATTTTGAAGTCTACCTATGGCAGTCTGACAGGGCCTGACAATTCCTAACAAACTCATAGGAGTCTCGAAATAGAGTGGTCCAATAATAACCTTCTCTAAGAATATTATGAGCATTAGTTTCTCCTCTGAAATGGTCACATGCCAAACCAGAATGTAATTCTTTCAAAATCGTTTCATTTTCATCTTTATCTAGGAAACATAATAGTACACCATCTAAATTCTTTCTAAAAGGGGTGTTATCTATAAGATAATAAGCAACTTCTTTTAACCTAATTTATCTTCTTTTTTCTTGGTTCTATATAGTATGGAGCAGTTTCTTTTTCAAGAAAAGTCCTTAAGTCAGAATACCAAGAATCTTGAGGAGGAGGATAAAAATATATTTCTCTTTTAAGTAAGACTTCATCAATGTTGATTTTAGAATTGTTGTTTGGTAACTGAGCAGATTCAGCAGCAAGTCCAGACACCTTTTCCTTTTATTACCGTGGAAGGTTTAATTTATAGATCATATTCTTGAAGATTTGTCATCCACAGAGCTCTTTTTTCACCTAGATATCTTTGAACCAACAAGTTCCTTACTGCAGGGAATGGAACAATCACTTTAGCTCTATATTTTATAAGATAAGGATGAAAGTGCTTAACATCCTTAAAAAAAAAGCTTGTTTGTCGACCTCATAATAATTCAACTCAGCTACTTTAAAATTTGAACTCATAAAGGATATTGGTACTTCATAATTTTGATGATTATACTGAGTCAAGACTGCAGCATAAGATATGTCTGAAGCAAAAGTATACAATAACAAATCCTTACTTAAATCCGGGCTTAAAAGACTAGGAGCTTCATAAATAGCTTCTAAAATTCTTTTAAATGATTCTTATTCATTTTCCCCCAATTGAAAATAGCATCTTTTCTAATCATATTCTATAAAGGGCGCAAAATTTATGAAAAACTAGGAACAAATCTTCTAACAAAAATTATTTTTTCCAAGAAAGAGTGCATGGCCTTTTTTCTGGAAGGAAAAGGGATTTTCTATATACCTTGAGTTCGATTAGGATCAATCATGACTCTATGTTTTGAAACTACACAACCTAAAAGAATTCATTGTGTTACAATGAATATTATTTTTTTAGGATTTAGAGAAACCCCATAACTTCTACAACGCTCAAATACTTTTCCAAGATGAAAAATGTGATCAGATCGATGTTTGAAAAATACTGTCATATCATCTAGATAGATGACTACCAAATGATTAATCAATACTCTAAAAGCAATATCCATTTCTATTTGGAAAGTATCCCCAACATTAATCAAACCAAAGGGAATTTTCTGATATGCATAAGTTCCCCATGGAGTTCTAAATGTTTTTTAATTTGATCATATGGAGAAAGCAAAATTTTAATATATCCTAAGAAACCATCAAGAAGTGATAGTATCTCAGACCCAGATACTTTCTGAATAATTTGTTCCGTGGGAGGAACTGGGTAATTGTCTTTTTCTGAGGATTTATTAAGATTTTAGAAATCGACACATAGTCGAATGTCACCATTTTTCTTCCTAACAGGAACTAATTTAGCTACCCATTGAGTATGCCTAACAAGAAATATGATCTTAGGAGTTAAAAGCTTATTCAATTCTTTTTTAACCGTTGGTTGTAGATTTGGATGCATCTTCCTATTTTTTTACTAGAAACGTTTGGAGGCTTGTTTCATTGGGATTATGTGCTGCATGACTTGTGGGTTAAAATTCTTGAGATCATCGTACATCCATGCAAATAAATCTTTATATTCACTAAACAATTTAATAAACGCTAATTTTTCTAAAGGAGTACATTTTGTTCCTAAGTTGACAGTTTGAGGATTATCTTCTGTCCCTAAATTTACAGTTTCATATGATAAGCATGAACTATTAGTCTTACAATTTGGGAAAGTATTGAATTTATCTTGAAAATCATAAAAGTTTTCTAATCTTACAACATAACTGGGAACAAATTTTACCTCATCCAGAGCCTTTTCTACTGAGCAATGATCATGTTTTACCATAAAATCACATAAGTTTTTGTCATGAGTGATTTCATCAATTGCTGCATCCTTGAAGGTATCTTCATTTGTTAATAAATTTAATATCTACACATCATCATAAAAAATACGCCAGTTAACAATATTATCAGGAATAGATGGCCTAAAAATTAATTCGATTGAAAAGAAGTTAGGTGAAATATTTTCAGATGGAACTAATTTAGAATCTACATTTGCTAACAAATTTGTTTCTTGGTTTTGAAACCTAGGAATGGAATTAATATTAAATGCTTCAAAATAAAAAATAAGATTGCATACCTCTCATTGGTAATTTTGCAGTGTTCTGAAATACAATGAATTGAATTATGTACCTATCGGACGATAATTTCAGAATCACCATATATGACCATCACTTTGAATTTTAAATATATTGCCTTCTTCAAACCTTGAATTAAGGATTCATATTCTACAATGTTGTTTGTACAATCAAATTATAATCTACACGCTATACAAATTTTATTTCCTTTAGGATCAATTAAAAGGAAATTAGCTCTAGCTCCCTCTTTGGATTTCGATCCATCAAAATATAAAGTCCAAGTTGAATTATCTGCAATTAATTTTCCTTCTATAATATATACATGATCATGATTATATTCATTATCTGCAACATTTTTAGATAAAGAATCGGGATGAATATGAACTACATTCAAAATTTCTGATTGTTGTTTTTAATCAGAAAAAGGATAATTTTCAGCTTTGAAATTCCCAAAGTCAAGCTCATACATATAATTTCCCATGATCGAATCAGAAAAAAATAACAGGTTCATTGGGATCATGTAGTTCTATCACAGTATGTCTTAAATATCTTTCTTTGCTTATCTTAATATGATTGGACTTACCATTTTTGGGAAACCATAAGGTTGACCAATCTGTTGAAAAGAAACCATTTATACTTTGAGACCAATATATGCTTAAAAATAATCCATAAGCATCAGGAATGTCAGCAACTAAGATATCTATAATCTGATAAATTGAGGGATTACTAGCAAGCTTGATTAAAACATTCTTCATCTCTCCTAACACCTTTACATTAGAGCAATCTAACTTTGTAATTTGTGTTGCACATGGGGTAAATTTTGCATTCAACCTTTTGCATACTGATGAAGGCATGACATTGGATGATGTTCCAAAATCAACCATACAATTATGAACGTTTCTGTTAAAAATTTCGAGTGTGACAAGAAAAGGAGTTGTTGATTTTGAATTTTTTCCTATTAATGAAGTCTTATCATATACTAGTTTATCTTTACCATTTCAAACAAAATAATTGTTCAAATTATTATTAGCAACTGAGATATTCTGATTTATAGTAGTCATTGGACTTATTATAGGAGTGATAATAGGACCATTAGGCATTGGTTAAATTTGGAGTAAATCATATATACTAATGTTTGCATGCAATTTCTTCAAATCTTCAATTATATCGTATTGCAGATCTAACTTTGGTAGATTTAGAATATCTTGTTTAATAGGCTGGGAAGTACTATTTCCTTTAATAGGATTTGAACTAGAAGCTCTAGTTGAACCAATTGAAATTTTACTTCTTGTGTTATAAGCATGCTAACCTACAGGAGGAGATTTACTTTATGCATCTTTTATCAAACTGTCCCAAAAATGACCAACTAATTATTGTGTTTCTTATGAGTCATCCTCATTCTCAGATTTTTCTTCTTCTTCTTGATCAACAACTGTTTGATTTGAAGAAGACTCAGTATAGATAATACTGCATCAATAGTATTAAAAATGTATTCATTGTCTGCTACATCTAGAGGAGGATTTGAATTATTAACAGTTTTTTGTCTAAACCGATCTCTAAAATACCCCCTTGAATAAGATGATTATGAATTCTTTTTTAACCCAAAAAATTCATTCGTTAAAGATATAATTGAATTTTGAAGTTGTTTCACATCAAAATATTTATCTTTATCTGGACTTGATCTTTCTATTTTTTTTACGAGGAAAACTATTAGTTTTCCCACTTTTTTCTCGTTCATATGCCAAAGACCCTTTTTCGACTTTAATAGCTTCTTCAAAGGTTTCTGCAAGTGTGACTTTATTAGCCTACCTAACAAACATGCCTAAGTATTTTGGAAATGTTGAAGCACAATTTTCTATAATTATATCTTCAGGTGCTTGAGAGGATACAGGTATTTTATTTTTCAAAGTGAGAAATATTTGATTAAAATCTTTAATTTGTTCTTTATTTTCTATTTTAATTCGAGATAACTCAAGAGCTAAGGTCGCAGGCATTTTATCTTCCCCAAACTTGTTGATGAAGCCTTTGTTAAAATCATCCCAATTATTTATTGACCGCTGAACCAAAGAGAAGTACCAGGTTGACGCTCTTCCTTCAAAAGTTAAAGGAAAAATACAACAAACAATATCCTCATGTTGTACGTTCATTGGTTGGATAGCTAATATGAACTTATCAACATGAACCTCTGTTGGTTCTTTGTTATTAGGATTAAACTTTGGAATAAGTTTATCCAGGTGTTTGGGTAAGGGATATTGAGCACCTGGTACTACTACAACACATGTTCTAAGCCATGGGAGAGGTGGATTCGGTGGAGGGTTGGGTGGATTTCCTCCTCCATCAGGTGTATCTCTAGCCATATTAGATTCCTCAGAATCCATGGAATCAATATGATTAGAAGTCCTTGGGATATTAGGTGGGGATTTTGGAGGAGATGGTGGTTCATCAAAACCACCTAACCTAATCAAACTTCGAGCAATACCTATTCGAGTGGCTTCCCTAAGGTGCCTTCTAGTTTGGTGACTTGGAGTCCCTGATTGTGGAATATCAGGTTCTGTTGAATCTTGATCTATTATAGTCAACTAAGTATTACATTGATTTTTTCTAGGTAGACCGTATGTTGGCAGGGGTTTTGGGTAAGTGAGTTGTGCAACATCATGGTAGCTATGCAAGATCACGCAACACCGCGCAAGGATAGATCAGCATGATGGGTGGAAGAATAACTGTTTTTGAATATTTAATGTATTAATTGACCATGTTTTGTGGACATAGGTCATTAGTGGTTAGAAGTTAGTTAGAATTGTACCTTTGATGTAAAGGCATAAGCCTATATATAGAGCTAGTTTTGCAATTGTAAAGAGAGGGAGAACAATAAGGATAATGATCAGTGCGATCTATCTATGGTCTTGATGAGTATTCTGTTTTGAACAATTTGCGATCTGGATGAGTCAGATACTGAATTTTGGGATGTAATCAATCTCCTGCTATGGAAAATAATTATCTGTTTCGGATCTATTCCACAGAATTAATATAACATGACGGTTGTTGTCTAAATGTTGTCTTCTGTTTTCCTGTTTTCTCTATTGTGATGTTAATGAATCTGTTTATGATGTTGCTGCAATGAACTGATGATGTAATCTATCCCAATTCTGTCACAATTCTGATGAACGATGATGAAGCTTATTAAGTTTGTTTTATTAATGATACTGCTGCGATAAATGAATAATCTGATCTGCTAGATCCATAGTTGTGAAGATGAATGGTGATAACTATCTTAGTTTTGTTGAATGACTTAGAGTGATATGATATTTACTCAGTCAAAGTTGTGGATGCCATATCTTCCCTTCCTACTGTCATAAAATTGGTTCTGATAGCTCTCCCTTGAACATCTTGAGTGATACTTCGTCTGCTCTGTGGATGTTACTAGGTAGGGTAAAACCTGTCTAGGCCAGTGCTCAGGGAGATCACAATGGTTGGGTGTCGATAGAGTGAGAACCCCTATCGATAGGGCTTGTTGGTGGGTTTTTTCCAACAAATGGTTCTGTTTCTGAGACCTAGTTGTAATTGAAAGGAGGATATGTTTTGGCATCCGACTTGACTGGAGATCGAGGGCTGGTTTGGTCTAAAACTACGAGAGTTTGGTAAAATAGAAAATCAAAATCCAAAGCTATCGATGGGAAATTGGTTGGACATATATATTCATGACTATCCTCATGAATGGTTCTTCTGTGAGTTTCTTATCATCTTGTATGGGTGGCTGGAAAAGTTTGCTTCTAAGAAGAGAAACTTCTAAGGGGGAGAGCCAACATCTTGGACTCCATAACTGATGTAGGAATTACAAGAAACATACAATAAGGCATCATGGGATGTTGAGGTGTGGTTGGACAGTATCTTGGAGGGATACATTACTGAGTTTGCAGTTTATACCAATAAGTAATTTCACGAAGCGGAAAGGGAGTTCTTCAATGGACCACGAGGTTGCATTTTGATGTATTTGTAGCTATCTATTAAATAGCTAGTCTGCGAAAAATGTATCCTGAAGATGGACCAAGAGTAGTGGAACTCTGGTGTACGGAGGATGTAGACACCGCGACGAAAGGGGGGAGACACATGGAAAGGTAAGGGGTATATGGGCATGAGTTCTGGTGAGACTATGAAGGTCGTTGAGGAAACAAGTGGTTGTACAAGAGGAGGAGCAAGGTTTTGAGAGAAGAGGTAGAGGATACGATAAGGTCCTGCTGTGATCAAAGTGCGATGCTGCGAAGAACAACCACATTGGACAAAGAGACCTTTCAGTGACAATGAGGATGACTAGGCCTAGGCTACGCCCAAAAGGACGACAGGATCAAACCCCAGCAGTAACGTGTCCACACCTCCATTCACTACTCCACCACCAGGAAGAAATGCGCATTCTACGTTGACTTTCTTGACATGTCAATAGCAGTCTAGCAGTAGAGTACCAGTCAGAGGAAGAAGGCTCGGAATGGCAGGAGATGAAATGAAGCTGCCAATACTTCATGGAAATGGAACTAATGAGGCAGAGCAATACTGGTTCCTATGCGAGGCGATCTGGACCGCCTGATAGACTGTGGATGATGAAGTCAAGAAAAGCCAGCTGGCAACCACCCTTAGGGGTCGTGCGGTAGATTGGTACATGAGATTCATGCTGGTTCCTCAGGGAAGTACAGCAAAAACATCGGATGAGATCCATACGGGGATATTTGAAGAATTCAAGAAGCCGAAGTATGAAGCTCAGTACATTACTGAGTTGAAAGAAATCAAGCAGTTACCCAATGAGACAATTTGGGACTTTGATCAATGGTTCAAGACATTGATGGCTCGAGTTAGCTTCTAGACGATCGATGTTCAGCGCAAGGAGTGGTTCATCGTCGTGCTTGTCGCACATATCAGACAACCACTAATGCAACAAAAATTTGTGACACAGAGTGAGGCTTTGGAAATCACGATGAAATTAGAGGCATCACCGATAGGAGAAACCACAGTCGGGATGAACCAGATTCAAGCATAGCTTGGCCAATATCACGTTCCAATTGCAAGATATCAAGAGGGATAAGGAAGATCATGACAACCTTTGGTGCACTCGGTGTCGTGTAGACGGACACACCAAGGATACATGTCTGACGTTCAGAAATTATTTTCTTTTAGGTGAGCCAAACCCATTGAGTTGCGCTGGTGTACCATGGTGCTGCATATGTTAGGTCTATGGGCATCGACATGAGAACAATGACTACATGCAAAAGATGGTTACCAAGGCAGAGAGTTTGTACTGTACCTTTTTCAATCAATAGGACATGACGATAAAAAATGTCAAGCTTATTATTTGCTCCAGGAATGGACATATGATTCATACTTTGTGAAAGGTGAGGACCCCCGGGAAATGCAAGTGCAGCCATAGATGGTACAGCCAACAATGCAGGTACAGTATACACCACCACCCCAGATGCAGTTTATTCCGTCGCAACCGCAACAAAATTTTACATCATAGCCACAGTTTGCACCTCAAACGCAGTTCATAGCACAACCACAGTTTGTGCCACGACCAAAGTATAATCAGGTACCACTCAGTCAGCCCCAACCACAATATGTTCAATCTACACACTCTGTCCAGTAGCAACCAAATGCCCCATAGCAGCAGTTGGCCCAACCTTAGTTTCAGCAAGGAGGAGTTCGAGGAGGATTCTGCGGAGGATTCAGGGGATGAGGAGGAGGATGAGGTCGAGAATCAATCCAGTGTTATACCTGTGGAATATTTGGGCACTACCAGAGGGATTTTCCTCATGCGTAGTGTACATACTATGCGGCCAGCGAGAATAATGTTGAAAATTTCCCTCAATTGATTGAAAACTAGCAGGATGGAAACATTCCTCAGTTGTAGAATGCGTAGACTCAGAACCACCAATGTTCAAAGTAAAGAACCACCTAACAATGTAGAATTAGATCCTACCACAAACTTAGAATCAACCAATGAACCCGCTACTAAATCATAACCCACCATAGAATCAAGCCCAGAACTTGATTCAAGGATTGACGGTTGTGACAATTCAAGCCAAACCATGAACGGAGGATGTTGACGTTGGGGTTGTCACTCATGTTGATGCAACAACTAGAGAAGATGGACCACATTAGCAAGTTCACTTTGCTGGAAAGAAAAAGGTAGCATTTGATATTGCGATGGAGATAGACACCTTCTTCAAGGCCAAGCATGCAATTAGGAGAAATCTGAGTAAGTTACCTATTATCGACATGTCGTCAGCTTTTGATCCATCTGTAGAGGTAGGACCATCGTGACAACATGGTACCTTGTAGCTATTCTTTGAGATTTTTCTTTCGATGGCAAGGGATCCCGAATCCCTTGTCGCGATTGAGAAATTATTGTACCACCGGGATAAGACATTAAAGGATTACGCGGTGAACTCCTTGAAAAAGAGTAAGACAGGAAAGGAGATGAGGATGAACGTCCAATTCAGAGATTACAAGGTTGACTCCAGTCATTCTGGATCTCAGGTTAGATGTAAACATTCTAACCAAGCAAACTTAGCAGCAGATGGGGAATCCAACATTGGGATTGTCACCGGTACAGGTGTGACTAACAACTTAGGCAAAGGCTCAGCCCATTGGTTGCGTCTCAAACCTAGTTTTCGATATTGAAGGTATGAAAACCCATGCTGATTTTTATGTGATAGAAGTGGTTGAAGATGGAGGTTCCTCTTTCGCACTACTAGGGATTGGGTGGGCTAATGATAGCATGGCGGTTATTAATTTAAAAAAATGGGTTATGACGTTTAAGAACCAGGATTTCAAGGTCATTGCTCCCATGGACCCTCAAGAAGGATGCTGGTATATTGAACCTATGAGGGATGAAGCCGGTAGAAGTTGGGATCACGCCTATAATATATCTGACAACTATATCCACCCTACCATCGATGGTGAATTTCACGTCCCCGGTTTTGACCCCGTTTGCATGATGTATATATTGTGATTAATCGTGGTGAGGAGCTCAAGGAAAAAGCCCCACCATCGATTTTGTTGTGTATGTTTCGGCAATGGGGATAATTGCCGATGGTATGTCGTGCTATCCGGCACATTTTAATTCGGCATCATGTAAACCCACACATCAATTAAAAATAAACCACAACCAGCTACGGCAGTGCAACGTTGAATGAAAAGGGCATGGTTCCAAAGGATAAGGGGTGGGGGATGTCAAACCTTGGTTATGGGAGAAAAACCCATGTGTTTTACCACCTTGTTTATTTGTCACCCTTTTTCCTCATCCAACCTTGTCAACCTCTTTAATGCTTCAGCTGGTGGTTGGGGCAGTTATTGCTGAAGTGGTGGTGGTTGTGGCAGGCTGTTAGCCTTACCCACTTGCCCACTCCACCCATGTTTTCGATTCTCTCCCTCACGCACTCTTCCCTGGTCAGTTCACTACTCTCAACCCACGAATTTGGTCTGTTGGCTTCTCACGCACAGGCTCTGGGCGATTTTGGGTCTCACGCAGACATTTTCTGGGGCTCCACGAATTGCTAAGCTCCCACGCACTGGAATTGTTCTTGTGACTCATGCACAGCCAATTTCGCATCCTCTCAGCTGTTGTTGTTCACCCACGAGCCCAGGAAGAGCTGTTCATTCCTCACGGGGTCTGATTGTTTCTCTCACGCACAGGAATTCTGGGTTTTACCCATGTGATTTTCTTCTGCGGACTGGTGGACGGTGCAGCTATATGTTTTCCTCATGAGCTGAACTATGGATTTGGCGTTGATTGTTACTCATGCCCAGGTCAGAATTCTGTTAACTCCTTTTGCCGCAAGGTCTGTGTAAGTCTTGCTAGTGCGTTTTGTTGGCTGTGGTGTCCAACTGCGTTTTGGGCCACTGGGTATTTTGGGTTGGGTTGTTTTGGCCACGTTAGGGCCAAAACCAGCTCTGAGTTGCTTAGTGGGCTGAGTTGTGTCTCATTTTGGTTTGGGGTTGCCACCCTGTTGTTTATGCCTTCATCACAGAGCAATGAATGAAGATGTTTTGCTACTGGTATGCAGTGGTTGAGCCTTGGACTGTGCTGGCTTGGCTTGTCTGTTGAAAGCCTGTGAAACCCAGCTGTGATTGGTTTGTTGTTTATGTCCCCTTAGCTATGTATAAGCCTACAATTGACCCTTATTCCAGAGGAATCATGCCCAGCTCGGGGGTGGCAGCGTTGCTGAGAGATTGATGAGCAAGCTGGCCTATGGTTGGGTGGAACGTTGCAGCGACGTAGCTGGTTGCGGGTGAATTCTTCATTAACAGATAAGTGCTTCCAGTCTATCTCTGCAATTATAACAATTGTATATGGAATTATGATGAACATGTGATTGTTGGAATGTATGTGTGCTTCCGCTGTATGTTCAAAGATAAATGCATCTGTGTATGCTTGTAAGTTTCGATTTCAGCATTTGAATTCTGTTTATGTTCATGGGGCGTTTTTCCCGGTGGAATTTTTTGATGTGCTCGTCGCGTCCTCTTCGCCGGTTGAGGGATGGGGACACCAGATGAATGGTGCAACCCTGTGAGCCAGGAGGAAATCTCTAAGGAGACACAACCTAATGCCCCTGATGAGCCTGTCCAGAAGGAGATACATGTTCATGACTCTGACAATGAATTGTCGACGGACCCTGAGGCTGAAGCACAATGCATGCAGGAGGAAACTCTAACCAAATGGAACCAAGAATATGATGTGCATAGTGGTACCCAATCAGGGATGGAGGACCAACTGCAGTGGCTCATCAAAGTGGTCACTGACTCCTTTGAGGCTGCGACGCAAGCGATATGAGAGTCCAACCAAGAAGGGCTTGTCACGGTACGAGATAAGTTGAATTCTATTTATGATATTGTTTCTAGGAGGACACTTGAGAGAAATGTGATGCAGGAGTTCCTATTGATCAGCACCGAGTTGCGGACTAGGAATGTTCAAGTTCCCCCAACTGTGATCAACGTGGGGATTGAAGAAGTGAAATTATTACTGCAGCCACTCCAGAGCATTGACTTGGATCCTAACAAGTTACCCACTCAGGGGCTTGTGGAGCTACAACATGTTGCCACCAAGGAATTGGCAAATAGGCAGAAGGAGCTTACTGATGGGTATGCGTAGTCCTAGAGCATAGGAAAGAAGCTGCAGAAAGAAGTGGAGGAGTTGCATCATTTCAGGGTACAGCTCACAGAAGAGAAGGTACGGGAGATTGAGGAATTGACAGCCGCATAGGCTGAGCTATAGTGCAAGGCTTCTGAGAAAATCACCGAGCTTAAGAAGGTGCAAGGTTGCCTCATCATTGAGAAAGCGCAGCTATGCACAAGTTGTGGCAAGGTTGAGCAAGTTGTTGATGAGGCTTGTCAACATATCTTTGAGAAAACAATCGAGCTTACTGCCCTCGCTAAGGCCAAGCGACTTGGGGAAGTTATTTCCCAACTCTAGGACACCAACCTTCTGCTCAATGCCTTGGTCCATCTAGAGACGCTGTAGGAGCAGGTTGTTGAATGAAAGGATACTATTGAGGAGATATAGGCCTAGTTTGAAATAATGGAGCAAGAAGCAAAGACAATCATGGAGGTGACGATGTAGTTCTACCAAAGCATTGTCCAAGATTAACAGCTCGACCAATTGACTAGGGAGTTGAAAGAAGCTGAAGGATAGTTAACGACATTGAAGATGTCGTTGTGAGCACTACCACTCATGATGTAGATCACGCAGTCCTACGAGTTGAAGGACCTACAACAAAGAGTGGCGCACACCCAAGAATGCCAACAAAATCATCATGCCCAGTTGGATGAGTTTCAAGAATTTGGTGGGCAGTTGGCTGTCAAAGTAGTCGCAACACTGCAGGCAGTGCAAGAGAGTCGGAAGATGGTCGATGGAAAAGTTGCGGAGGCGCACCCCATATAGCAGACTTTGCTCAACTGTCAAAACATTAGCGAAACAGTCGAGCTCCAGGTTCAAGAGATCTCACAGCAGTTTGAATATTTCATGGACAAGACATCGACATATACCCTGTCAACCTGATGTGGCTTGAGGACAAGCCATAAGACTGTGTTAGGGGCCTGTTGGCAGGGGTTTTGGGTAAGTGAGTAGTGCAGCATGATGGTAGCTATGCAAGCTCACACGACACTGCACAAGGCCAGATCAACATGACGGGTAGAAGAATAACCATTTTTGAATATTTAATGTATTGATTGACCATGTTTTATGGACATAGGTCATTAGTGGTTAGAATTTAGTTAGAAGTGGACCTTTGATGTAAAGGAACAAGCCTATATATAGAGCTAGTTTTGCAATTGTAAAGAGAGGGAGAATGATAAGGAGAATGATCAGTGCGATCTATCTATGGTCTTGATGAGTCTTCTGTTTTGAACAATCTATGATCTGGATGAGTCAGATACTAAATTTTGGGATGTAATCAGTCTCCTGATGTAGAGAAGAATTATCTGTTTTGGATCTGTTGCATAGAATTAATATGACATGACGGTTGTTTTCTAAATGTTGTCTTCTGTTTTCCTATTTTATTTGTTGTGATGTCAATGAATCTATTTATGATGTTGCTGCAATGAACTGATGATGCAATCTATCCCAACTCCGTCGCAATTCTGATGAATGGTGATGAAGCTTATTAATGTTGTTTTATTAATGATACTGATGTGATAAATCTGCTGCGAAAAATGAATATTGCGATTTGTTAGATTCATAGTTGTGAAGATGAATGGTGATAACTGTCTTAGTTTTGTTGAATGAATTAGATAAATCTAATAGTTACTCGGTCAAAGCCACAAATTCCATATATTCCCTTCCTACTATCAGAAACTTGGTTTCGACAGCTCTCCCTTGAACATCTTGAGTGAGACTTTGTCTGCTCTATGGATGTTGCTGGGCATGGTAAAACCTGTCTAGGTTGGTTCTCAAGGAGATCGCGCTATTTGGGTGTCGATAGAGTGAGAACCCTTGTTGATAGGGATTTTTTGGTGGGTTTTTTCCAACACCGTAATCTACGGGTGTCAGACCAAACTGATGAGTGTAATCCCTAGTGAGTATGCGCTGTGATTATTCTAAGTCCTGAGTATTTTGTTCAGGAGTATAAGAGGAGGTATTATGGTCTCGTTCCAGAATTCTCATTACAGTATCTATAAATGGTGAACTACTACCTTTAGGCTGTGATGGAGGATGTTGACTAGTTGAAGGATTATTGTTTATGTTTTTAGCCATGAATCATTTTCAGGCCCTCCTTCTAGCACCATTTTTTGGGTTGTTTTTATGCCTAAGGTCAATAGAGGAAATTCAACACACACAAGGTTCTATTATCATCCCCTGGTGTGTTTGGCTTAGTTCAATCTCGCAGGTTTATAGTCCTGCTACTATCCAAGTGTTTACCCTTTCAAGAAGAGTACAACCACTTAAACTTAGCGAAAGTAGAACTTAATTTAAACTAATCTATTTGTAAATTATGAAATTTCCTTTAACTAAAGATACTGAATTATTCCTAACTATTCTATCTAACCATGCTCTCTTAAAGAGAGTTTTAATCATGGTTTCATTTTCTTTCTTAAGTTTTTAAATGAAAAATTCTGGAGAAGAAAAACAACAACTAATTAAAAATATAATTGTTTTAACAGCTGTTAAAATAGTACTAGTAAATATGAAGTAAGAGAAATCTATATACAATTTAACTATTTAACCTATCTCAACTGAGACCAAATTTTAATTACTAAGTTAATAATCTATTGATGATAAAAATATCAAAAAGTGAATAATTTTAATTCAAAAAAATAATTTACTAGAATCAAAATCATAACAATTTTCTAACTTACAAAATATTTATGATTGAAAAATAATAAAACCAAAATATTTTACCATTCTACAATCATAAACTATCAATAAATAACCAATGCTAGTAATTCAATATTTGAAATAAGATTAATTAACTGATTTATCAAATATTTGCAAAAACCCAAATACATTGATTCATCAATTAATGTGTAAATGACATCATATCAACTATCCTTTTAATAAATAT
>LPNX010578299.1:314394-341732 GCA_001517045.1 Pseudotsuga menziesii
GAAAGTTAAATATGAAATATATTTATATAAAAAGTTTCAAAACTGGAACAAAATGATACCAGTTATAGAACTTTGTCTGCACCTATCCATGGAATAAACACACTTCAACAGAATATAAATAGCGAAAAGTCTTAATTTCAATATGTAAAATTCTCAGTCATACTCGCCTCCCTCTTCAAACATTGTTTGTGTCTTATATACACGATTTTCATCAACCACTTGAATATTTTTAAGGATTCTATTTACAAAAATAAAGTGATTTGCTTCTACAGTCATCATATCGTCGAAGTAGCCTAACTAACACTTCAGCTAAAAGGAACCTTGCAAATGCAAATATCTGAAGATGTAAGTCTATTGATTAAATGACTCTTGTACATCTAGTTACTTCAATGAACCAAAATGCATTTAGTAGTCACACACACCATTTGTCAGCAAACATTGATTTCATTTATCCAATGATTCCAAAATGTAAACCTACACAACCATTTATGAAATACATTAATTTCCATTAAAAATTGTAACAACCACATGTAACAGAAAATAAATGAATTTTACGCATGCCTATAGAATCTTCGATTCTGTGGGTATGCTAGTTAAATCATATTATTACCTATCAAAAAGAAAAGAAAATATGAGTAACCGAAATAGAGTAGATGTTAAGTTGTGATTCATATCTTGATAGCTCCTCTTGCTTCAGATAACTTGGCTTTGAGTTCCAAGATCTTTAGCATTTGATTCTCTGCTTTCTTGAGCAATTGCTAATTTGTTATCATCACATATTTCCTCGAAGATTTATATTTATATTTCCTTAACTTCAATTCTCTCCATCTATTTTCCCAATCTAACAATTCTCCTCTGAGTGTTTTAATCTTTTCTTCCTTAACTAACATATTGGCTTGATGTTCATTCACCTCTACTCTTAATTGAACGATTTTACTTTCAAAAAATCTATTAAGATCCTGTTGTAAAGTTTCTTCATTCCTATCATGATAACAGTCACTAGATTGTGAACAATTTGGATTATAAACAGGTGAAGAAACACCAACGATTGAAGGTTTCAACTCAGAGTTGTCAAGAAGAGAATTATCAATCTCTTTAGCAGCAGGTGTTAAAACATCATTTACTATTAAACTCTCTCCATTATCAGTTAAAAGTTCATGAATTGGAGAAACCACGTCATTATCACTTTCAAATTCAACTACAGGTAAGTTCTCATTTTGTTTCCTTATCGCTGGCATATAAATCATGGCCATGCTACGTGTAAATCTACAAGCACAAATAGAGGCTGAATTTTTTTATTTAAGCTGAAATTCATTAACAAGAGTCGAACCCACATTTGGGAATTTAATTAACCTTGCATACTTTTTCTCAAATTATTTTTCAACTAAGGCTAATTGCCTATTACCAGAAGCTTCGCCAATTGACCTAGTATTTTCCCCTACCAAATCGTTCCCCAAATTTACTGTCAGGATGAGTTTTTTGACACATGTAGCCTTAGGGTTTTTATCAGATTTAAATTCAGCCGACTCATGCACAGAAAGCGCCTTATTTTTTGGTGAGCCTTAGGTCGTTCATAGGAACACATTTCATTCTGGCCAAATCCATTCTCATTCAAAAAATGACCCCATTCTTTACCTATCAAAGATAACTGGTGTTGAACCAATATTTTTACCAAGCCATGGTGAAAAAGAATATGGTCCTAGTTTCCTATGGTATTCTGAATCATAGAAGCAATTTTTTGCAAACTATTAAGGAGATAATAGGAAAAATTGAGTTTTGATACTTTAAAATCCATGAGGGATCTTAAATGGTAAAAATACACAGAAGAATACCTACCATCACAAGTGATATATCAGATGATGATATGCAGGAGCGATTTCCACTGAGGTTTGAGATATTTGACTGGGTATCCATAGTTATCATCGAACCCTTCAGGAAGGGGCCGTAAGAAATGTTTCCACTTCTCCCTATTAATATCCTTATTCTTAAACCATCATTTTGCTCTCTGTGGTAATTCTATGGCCTATGCTATGAATTTCTCAGATATCTTCAATTGTACATTCCCTATTTGTGCCACGTTCTCTCTGATAGGTAGAGAGAAATGTCAAGTGACCTCCACATTATGTCCACCAAAACACTTGAAAAACTCTCCCCAATCGATTTTTTCAAATAATTAGGAAATATTAGGTTGAATATCCAACAACTTGGCCCCTTCTAGCTCAAATCTAGATAAGGGAGCCATTTTTACATCCACCGGTTCTTTTGTTGGCAGGGAAGGGAAAGGGGTTGTGAATATAGGTTGGATAGGTATGCAAGGTTTGACATCCATAATGAAACTCTCATATGTCTTTGTTGAAAACCAAACAAAAACCCTAGGCTCGTGTAAAATCATGATTACTCCACCATCAAAATCGAAATGAAATATCATAATTATATGAAACATGAAATAATAATGTTTCATATGAATTATTAATGAGATGAAATATCTATGATATGAACACTTGATTTAGTCATTAATCATAATTGAAAAGTGTTGACATGTCATAATTCGTGTTAACCAAGGTAGGATAGTTACCAAGTGTTTAATATTTTTCTTTTATTTCGTGGAAATAATCTATCATAGTTTTAGGCCTATAGAAATCATATTGTTTGTTTTAAGCTTAACTAATGTTTTTTATTTATTTACAAAAGCCTAGAAATAGTTACAAAAGATCATATTATTTTAAATGTAAAATCATATTTCTTAGGATTAAAAATATAAAATTTGATCAATTTATTAACCAAAACAATATATTATAACATAAGAAATAAATGATAAATACTATGTCTAGTATTTAAAATTATACTATAAAAACTTAAATGGAAATTCAAAGAAGTCATGTGGAAAGTGAGAAGAAAATAATCTAACTCAATTTGAGGAAGAAAAATTTACATGTTGTGAATTAAACAACATAAATAATATATAATCACAATAATGAAAATTGATTATATATAATTTCAAATTTAATAGTTGTTAAACTAAATTAATTGCATAAGAATTGAGTCAGATGAACATGCCTTTAAAAATTCTAACTTGATAAAAAATTCCATAATTGAGAATGCCTTGAGAATCCAAGATTCTAAAGTCATTCTTTAATAATTTTCAAGAATTGATTAAAGAAGGAAATTGATCAATTTTTATTAAATAAAAATTAAAAATTAAAAGGGGGGGTGGGGGGGTTGTTTCCTGTCAACAAATACCCATTGTAGTTGAAGTAACGTTCGACCGAGGAGAAATAGTAGGCTCAGCAAATGCACTTGCAGCAGTAGGAGCAGAGTGAATGGGACCAACCGATACTGAAGGAACCTCCCCAACCCTAGACTCCCGCACTCCAATGCACGGAGAGTGTCCTCCCGACACCTCCCCCATATGAGAAGGAAATTTATACAACCTCGGACTCACCCAAGATAGACCACCAAAATGTAGAACTTTTCCACGAAAAGGTAATGAACAAGAATCCAACAGGTGGTCGTATGCATGACAACGGTGGCACCGGAAGGGGACACCTTCATAATCCAAAACTTGAGAAAATGTACCCGTCAAAGTATTGATTTGAATGTCCTTCGAAAGCCCAAGATTTAGGTCAATATTAACTAATATCCTTTCCACCGTCATAATCCCCGAAGAATGGAAAGAAAAATATGTAGCAACAAATTCTCCCAGAAAATTCCCAATCTATGCAAAACAGGAAGACATCCAAAGGTACATGGGTAATCTAAGCAACCGAACCCACAAAGGTTCCAGTGCCACCTTCTCCATATTAGCATTAAACAGAGGATACCACCGCTTCAAAAATAGTTGAATTCCATCCATGAACCAGTTTAACCCAAGAACCCTATCCACCATCTACCGAGAGTCAAAGATGAAATAAATCCAACCTTTAGCGAGAAAATTGGTCAATATTTGCCGAGGAAAAAACCCCCCTCACTGATCAAAAACCATATATTGATAAATTCCCTCCCAAAATTACCCCCATGGGCCCGCCCCACCACTGTTGTATTAGATAAATCCTCTACATCATCCATGAACACATCCACCCCTAAAACCAGAGAATCTAGTCAAGCCCTGGATTTTACGCANTCCCCCCATGGGCCCGCCCCACCACTGTTGTATTAGATAAATCCTCTACATCATCCATGAACACATCCACCCCTAAAACCAGAGAATCTAGTCAAGCCCTGGATTTTACGCAATTTAGGTTTTTGCGCAAAGGTTTTCATTCACTTGTAGCTTCCTTAGGAAGCGAAAGGGGTGAATAAACCTCAGTATTGTTCACCTCATTTGCAACCGCAGATACACCCTGGCCACCCGCCTAAGAGAAAGAAGGAACCACCGAAATGTCACCCACCACCATGGACCTTGTTCAGACCCAACAACAAAAAATTCACCAGCCATGAAATAGAAAGCGACGGTCATCGACCGAGGTTTAAAATCTCTCTCCACTTGACTAGGGTATAAAACCATGGTAAGGTCATCTGATGTAACAATGGGTGGGAATATAGTACCCCATAGGAGCCAAATCAACAAGATCCTCAATAACCCTACCAGTTGGCCCAGAGGAAACCAAGAATTCCAATTCCTTCCCACTACCTACCAAGTATGAAAAACCTAGTTGTGAACTTATCATAGGGTTTGGTAGTTGCTGGAGAAAATCTGAGACTAACCCATCATCCAAAGTAGGACCAATTGTCAGGTCATTTGTAGACATAGGTCTACCCCTCAGTCTCATCCAGAACAGACACAAAATAAACCTTCTCAATTGAATCCTCTGTATCCGCCATAAGATACGCATCTACTCCCAATTGTGTGAAAGAAATCCCAAACCTCGCAGTTAGACCAGTTGGACCAGCTAGCCCCAATATAAACAAAAACAAAGGGAAAATAAATGAATCCCACAACAATCCATTGGTAAGGTGGCGCTAATCAAGCCCCATGAACACCATCCTCACCAAAAAGATCCTGCACCTCGAAACAGAAACCTCAGAAGCATAGCCATGCTAGAAAACCCTAACTCCATCAAGCGAAAAAATTGTGTAGTGACTGACCTATCCACTCAAGCCATCCTACTAAGAACTTATGCCTTCATTACATGCTATATTATGAAAGAGAAATTCAAATGTTTTAGCAATGTTATTCAATACTTATGTATTATAAATATTAATGTTATTTATTGTTATTTTATCATAGTTGTTAATATTAGAGTATTAGGTGCTTTATACATTTAATTATAATTATTATAGTGTTAATATTATAATGTTATTTTTATTTATTATTATTCTTGTAATATTATTAATAAAATGTTATAGTGACCCTATTATAATATTGTATTATTACAATTGTTTAAAAGTTTTTTGTGTTTATTATCATAGGTTAAAGTTTTATATAATGTTATTTAGTATTAAAATTAATGTTTTTAATTTCCTGCATGGGTGTGGCTCATTGGTAGTTCTGTTGTTATGAAGTCACTTGTTGTAAATTGGAGGTCACGAGATCAATCCCACCAAGGTTTACCTGTGTCCCTTGTCTTGTGGCGGGTGTGGGGCACCTAGGGTTATAGTGGCAGTGGGAATGGATCCCTGAACCCCGTATCATGCAAGTACCAGCCTGGCCCCAGTTGCCGATTCCCCTGGTAAAATAATAATAATAATAATGTTTTTAATTATCTAATAAGTTTTTTAATGATGGGTTTCCAAGCTTCTTTTATTCTTAATCCATCATCCCGATTGAAGTTTCTCACACATTTTTCAATTTCTATGGCTTCCCAAACTTTTCTTTTGTAGTAATTTCGGAAAGTCGCTAATACTTTTGAGTTTTCTAGGAAATGTGATGTTTGCTGTTGTGGGAATGTTTTGCTATGGCTGCGTTTTTTATTCTTTCATGTCATAGATCTGCGTTGTGCTCTTGTAACCTAGTTTTGGTTGACCTTCCATTCTGACCTATGTAGGCCTCACTGCAGGAACAAGGTGTTTTGTATACACCTTTTTGGTGCTTCGGATCAATAGGATCTTTGTCTTTGTCGAGCATGGTTATTAACGAGTTTGGAGGAGCAAACGTCACCCATATGTTTTTCTTTCTATAGGACGTTAGCGATTTTGTTTGTCATTCCATGGATATAACAGAGGGTGATTCTTGGAAGAGTTGTATCTTTTTATTTTTCTTTTCTTTTGTTTCTTTTTCTTTTTACACTTTGGAAAACCTTATCAATTTCTTTTCCATTATATACATTGTTCATGAGGGACATCCTAATGTGTTCCCACTCTTTTTTTATGTGATCCGTATCTGAAACTCTTCAATGTGCATGTTGTTAAGGTGTTTATTATTCCAATCTTCTGGGGTGGATGATGGTGTAAGTCAACATGAAGGTATCTATCTGTATGCATTTTATTTTAGTATACCTGGTGAGAAAGAGAGCCATAAGGGTTCTTTATGATAAGTACATCCAATAAGGGAAGGTATTTGTCCTCCTTTTTCTCCAAAGTGAATTTAATACTATCATATTGATTGTTTATGTGGCTTTGGAACTCATCTGACTTATCTTATCCATGTTTCCAATTGCTAAATACATCAACCACAAATCCAAGCCACTATCTTGGTTTATGTGGAAATGAATTTATTTATTTTTGTTCAAAATATTCCATGAAAATATTTGCCACAATTGGTGATAGTGGTGAGCCCATTGCAACCCATTCTGTTTGTTGATAAATTTCTCCTTGGAAACAAAAATAGGTTGACCTAAGGAAAATATCAACCAAGTGAGTTGTTTTAGGGTTTGATACCTTCTTGATGACTTCAATAGCCTCATCAATTGGAATTTTTGTGTAAAGTGAAACTATATCAAAATTGGTTAATAAATCATTATCATTCACCTTCCAATCTTTCATTCTTCCTACCATACGCGAGGAATCTTTGATAATGAAAAGGATTTACCAACCAAGGGTTTTAGATTCTTTGCTAAGTGCTTGGCCATATCATAGGTAGGTGATCCTATTGTGTGGACAATGGGTCTAAGTGGTATTCCTAATTTATGTATCTTCGGTAAGCCATCTATGAGTGGCATTATCACGTTCTTAGGAGTGAGTTTTTTCTTTGCTTCTTCATCTAAGGAGGACTTTTTGATCGCCAAGGTGACATCCCTTACCACCCCTTTTAATGGATATTTAGTGATTTTCTTGTAGCAACTACTTTCTAGATGTTCAATCATATTCCTTTGATAATCCCCAATATTTAAGATAATCCTGGCATTCCCTTTGTCTTCCTTGAGAACCATAACATATTCCATGCCTTAAAGATTTTTCAATGCCAAGTATTCATCTTTCATTATGTTGCTCTTTAGAGCCTTATCAATTTTTAGTAATATGTCAAATTCCTACTGTATGTCTTCCTCCTTGTCATCCGGTAACCCATTGATGGTTTCCTCTACTACACATGATGTCTTCATGAGGTATTTTTACAAGAGAAAGGGTGAAGTTCAATCTATTTTTCTATAACTCGTTGGTTCTCTTATCCAATTCAATGTTGGATAGGTTCACAATGCAACTCTTCATTTTTTCAGCCTTGGGTTTCTGTTTTGCTTTGAGTTTATCAAATTTCAGAGATTGTTTAGTTGTGTATTTCTCTAGTGATATCTCTACTTTGAGTGTAGTTTCAGCTTCAATGCTAACCCATAAATCATAATGAAACTCTTTTTCTAATGACATGTGTAGATTATATGCTTTCTGGGAAAGCGTGTCAAGCCCCCTTCTTTTGTGTCGAATATCTCCTCGGATGATTTGCATGCTTATCTCTCTAAAGGAATGTTCATGTTTCCTTTTAAGATGATGGTTAATTCTCTACCTTTGACAACAATGAAAAAGGTTCTCTTTTGACAGCTCCCCCTGTCGACATATCTCCCCCTGACATGCTTCTTTTTCTTTCTCTTCCTCTTTTTACTGTAAGGAGATTACTCCCAACTTATGCCTAAGATGCTCAAATTCTTGTTTGGGAAGTGACTTAGTTAATATATCAACAATATGCTCCTTCGTATCAATATACCCCAATTTGAAATTTTTTTGTGATACTTGCTTTCTTAAAAAATGATACTTGATCAGGATATGTTTTGTTTTAGAGTGCATAAGAGGATTTTTGGATATGTTTATAACACTTGTGTTGTCATAGTGTATAGTAATGAGGTCTTCATCTTTTACAAGTAAGTCTTCCAATGTCTGCTTCATCCAAATGACTTGGGTACAACATGATGTGGCAACAATATATTCAGCTTTTGTTGTAGACAGTTAAATGGAGGATTGCTTTTTTTTAGCTATGACACCAAACAATCTCCAATGTAGAATGCTTATCCACTAGTCTTTTCCTATCATCAATAATTCTTGCCCAATCTCCTTTAGTAAATGCTTTTAGAGTGAATTTATCACTTTTTGGATACCATAATCCATAATCCACAGTTCCTTTTATATATCTACAAATTCTCTTTACTGCAGCCACATATGTTTCTTTTGGTGCTGATTGGAATCTGGTAACCACACCTATAGCCTACATTACATATGGTCTTGTGTTGTTACATATAATATACTACCAATAATTAATCTATACATAGTATGATCTACTTCTAAATATTCATCATCCTTTCGCAATTTACACCATGTGACCATAGGAGTACTAATAGGTTTGGATTCTTCCATTTTGATTTTTCTCAACATTTCTTTGATATACTTTGTTTGAGATATGAATGTCCCTCTTTTTTATTCAGATACTTGTAATCCTAGAAATAATGTTAGTTCTCCTAACATTGACATCTCAAATTATTTCTTCATTTTTGAAGCAAAGTTTACACTTAGAATTTGTAGATCACTTCCAAATATGATATCATCTATGTAGACTACAATAATAATCATATTTTTCTTTTCAAATTTTATGTATAGATTACTGTCAGTGGCCCCCTTATGTATCCTTACTGCTTTAAATAATTGTCAAGTCTTGAGAACCATGTTCTTGGAGCTTGTTTAAGACCATAGAATGCTTTCTTAAGTTTTCAAACATGATTTCAATTTTCTGATAAGAGAAAACCTTCAAGTTGTTCAACATAGACTTCTTCTTCAAGTTCTCTATTAAGAAAATTAGATTTTACATCGATCTGATATACTCTAAAATTATTGTAACATGAAAATTCCAAGAACATTCTTATTGCTTCAAGTATTGCTACATGTGTAAAGGTTTCTTCAAAATCAATACCTTCCACTTAATCATATCCTTTACATACTAACCTTGATTTGTTTATTATTACTTTGTCATTTTCATTTAACTTTTTTTTGAAAACCCACTTGATTCCTACAATATTCTTGTTTGCAGGTCTTAGAACTAGTTCCTAAGTTTGTTTTTTCTCCATTTTTTCCAACTCTTCGTTCATGGCTTTGATCCAATCATCATTTTTGAAACCTTCTACACTGAACTATTAGGTTCCACTACTAATAGTAAGGATTGTTCATTGAATAGTAGTTTCCTTCTTGTACTGACTCCAGTATCTTTGTCACCTATGACTTTTGTATCAGGATTATCTTTTTGTATTCTCCTAGATGGATATTTTGTATCATATCTTGGAGAGTCTTCACCTCCACTTTCCTATGATTGTTCTTTTTCTTCTTCAAGAGAGAGAATCCTCCTCTTGTGAACTTTCTTCTTTTTGTTTATCATTTATTTCTTCGTCGTCAGTATGTTCAACATCCTCACTTACTTGGATTTGTATTCTTGAATTAGTATCATCAACTGTTACATTTTCACTTTCTATAATCTTGTGCGATTTTATATTGTAAGATCTGTATGCCCTCTTTGTGGAAGAATATCCAAGAAATATGCCTTCATCCATTATAGATTCAAACTTTCCTAGATTATCATCTTCTCTTTTTATGTAGCATATACTTCCAAAAAATATAAAATATTTAACTGAACTTGGTCTTCCAAACCATAGCTCATAAGGATTCTTGTTACTATTTACTCTGAGCCGTCCTCTGTTTGGTATATAGACAATTGTATATACTGCTTCTCCACAATATCCATTAGGAATTTTTGCTTCATTAAGCATAGCTCTATCTCCTTCCTGAATTGTCATGTTCTTTCTCTCAACTACTCCATTTTGCTGAGGATTTTTTTCTTTTGAAAACTGCCTCTCGATTCCATGAATTTCATAAAAATCATTGAATTCATTTAAGGTGAACTCTCCACCATTATCTTATATTAAACATTTAATCTTATGATTTGGTTTATCCTCAACAAGTGCTTTGAAGCATTTAAATCTAATAAATGATTTTGATTTTTCTTTAAGAAATGTCACCCAAGTCATCCTTGTATAATCATCGATTAACAACATAAAGTAATGCTCACCTTGAAATATTTTAGTCCTTGTTGGTCCAAAAAGACCAGTGTGAATTATTTCTAATGGATGAGAGGTTGTATGTTCTTTGATTTTGAATCTTCTTCCCATTTGTTTCCCATGAAGACAGTGTTTACAAACATGATTTGGTGGTTTTATAATCTTTGGAATGTTTCTTAAATCTCCCTTTCGACTAATTTTCACAATATTGTCAAAATTTAGGCACCCCATCCTTATATGCCATAACAAACTTTCATCAAGTTGGATCATATAACATTGTTCTTCATTTTCTAGAATATACACATTGTTTGGAGTTGTCACCGCAGCTCCAACAAGTTTTCTTGCATCTTTTATTTTGATTTCACACTTCTTGGAATCAAATATACATATGTGTCTGATCACACATTTGGATAACACTAAAAAGATTAGGTTTTATGTTCTCTATGAGAAGAACATTTTCATCTTGCATCTTGTCTCTAATAGCTACTGTACCCTTCCCGATTATTCTAGAGGATAAATTATCTCCAAAGGTGACCTTTCCTTTTTTCTTCCTTTTTAGGATTAGGAACTTATTTGGGTCACTTGTCATGTATTTTGAGAATTCACTATATATATGCCATAGATTTTGTTTTTCTGTAGAACATACAGCGGACGAACATTCCACATCATCCTTCTTCTTCCAATCTATCCTTTCTTCTTTTCCTTAATATTTTGAGGCGTCATCCATAGGAATTACTAGTTTACACTTTCTAGCAATGTGTCCTTGATTACCACATTTGTAGCATTCTGTACTATAACTCTATAGAGGAGCAAAAGAATTGTAGTTTCTTCATTTCATATTGTTTCTGGTAATGTTTTTCTTATATACAGAAGTATGTGATGTAATCCCTTTCTCCACAGGAGTCTTTAGTTTACAATTTCTATCCATATGTCCAAAATTGTTACAGGTGTAACAATTTCCTAAAAAGAGTTGATGGTGTTTACTTTTCATTGGTGTTTTAGGAATCATATTTGTTCTTTGTAAGGGAGAAGCATATTCCTTACTTTCTTCCCTTTTAATCTATCTCATGAGTACAACAACATAGCTTCTTTCATTTCCATCTTGATTTGTTTAAGAAGAATATCTTGGTTTCTTTTCTTTGTCAAATCCTAATCTAGTTTTATCGCTTGATGGTATTTGGGCACTTAAAATTTCATCTAAAGTCCTTGATTTGTTTTCAAACTTTGATTTGATAGATTCTTCATCTAGTTTCTTTCTAAAGTGCATAATGTATTCTTCAATCCTTTCAGATTCTTGTATTCTCTTTTTGATTTGTTGTTCTAGATTGTTTTTAGCTCTTTCGACTTCTAGAACTGGATTTTTTAAATCAACAATCATTCATTCTGTATCATTGTTTTTCTCTTCAAATTCTATCATGTGAATTTTTTATTTTTTGTACATCCTTTTATACTTATCTAATTCTTCATGAGAATTTATAATTTTTGACTCAAGATCTACCACATATTCTATTTATTCTTCAAGGATTTCAATTTCGAAACCCATGAATAGGTCCTCAACATATTCACTCATTTCAACATCTTCATTGTCTTCTTTGGAATAAAATGTTTTCTTATTTTTCTGAAACTTCTTCTTGTATATGGTTTTATTCTTATTGTCTTTCTTATGAAAGCAAGTTTCTTCATCATCACTATCCTCTTGTTTTGAGTAAGGACACCTTTTGGGAAAATGTCCAATCCTTCCACAGTTAAAATATTTCAAGGGTAGATTCCCTTTGTACTTTTCGGTGCCTCTCTCAGGTTTCTTGATCAAGAGAGATTCCTCATCATCTAGGTCCTCAAATTGGATTTTGGATACGGATTTAAAGGTTGCTTTCTTATTTGATTATAAATTTTGTCATGTTCTCATCTCATAGGCGGTGAATATCCCATGTAGTTCATCTACTGTCATAAGTTTAATATCATCTCATTCTTCTAAAGAGGAAACATTTGAATCATACTTCATTGGAAGGGTTCTCAGTGCCTTGTCGACTACATATTTCTCTTTTATTTATCCCCCAATTCCTCGAATGGCATTAACAATTTCATCTACTCTTAGAATATATTATGCAATATTTTCTTCCTCTTTCATTTTTAGGTTTTCAAACTGTCCTTTGTAGGTTTGAAGTTTGGATTCCTTGATTTTGGGCGTCCCTTCATATACACATTTTAGTTTTTTCCAGGCATGTTTGGATGTTTTGCATTGCATCAGTTTTACAAGTAGCGACTTTGTTAACCCACTCAAAATTGCATTCAGGGCTTTTTCCTTGGCCTCATATTGGATTAGTTCTCCTCCATCTATAGGTACACCATTTGGTACTTTATTTCTATTTTTATAGTCCTCCAAACTTTGTATCCAAGAGCCATTATATGACACTTCATTCTTACACTCCAGTATGCATAATTATCTCCATTAAAAAAAGGAGGTTTCTTTGTGGCTAACCCTTGTCACATCCATAGTGATTTTTAATAAGGTCTTCCTTCCAGTGATTAAGCTATAGTGAAGGATCCTTATCTGATACCAATTGTTGGAATATTGAACAATACTGAGAGGGGGGGTGAATCAGTATTGAAATTTTTTAACAATTAAACTACTTTTAATTTATTCATTAACACACATGATCAACAAGAACACATAAGACACAGATTTATTGTGGAATCCTAATTGGATAAACCACCAATACTTCCTATTACTGCAAAATTATATTTACAAATAGTTTCTTCCTGCTACTATAGACAAGGATGGTACTACACACTATTTACTAGAAAATACTTGAAGGAGGCTACGACCCCCTGTTTTATGAGATGCTACGATACCCTATTCACCAGCTACCACTAGAAGGAAGCTACGACCCCCCTGCAGCCTTGTTTCCTAACCCAATGCCTCCCTACCTACCTTATATGATTATTTTATCTCTAACTATGCTACATCAATCGATTTGTCTATTGAATTTACAGATACACTTATTTGAAGGTTTAAACCATTATTTATATACCCTCAAACATACATCTTCATTCAGCGGTCACCTATCTTCATCGTGACTCTTCACAAACATATAAACTAATTCGAAATTACTTCTCTGTTTATTGTTTTTAACTCTATTTAATTTATTAGTTGTGGCCTTCCACAATTTCTTTTCCGCAACGTCCTTTCCATGACAGTATCTCTGCAACAGTCCTTTCTGCAACTTCCTTTCTACATTTCCCTTTCCGTAATCTGTGGGAACTCATTCCTTCTGCAATTATGGGTTGCAGATTATGTATAATCATTTCAACTTTTCTCTAAAATTGCTTCTGCAATTATCTTTTCACAACGACTTTTCCGCAATCGAAAACTTCTTCCTTCCGCAATTGTAGATTGCATATTTTGGGTAAGCATTTCGAATTTTCTTGAAAATAGCTTTTTCAAATCCTTTTCCGCAATTCTCTAGGCCATTGATTTCTTGCAGGTTCTTTCTTGACCATCAATCTTTGAGTTTCCGATTTCATATTTTGGAACCACACTTTTCCATAAATTGTCTTCCATAATTTTCTTCCTGCAACTTACTTTCCGCAACTCTTTGGGTCATTGATTTCTTGTAGTTTCTTGCCTAACCATCGATATTAAAGTTATGGATTGCAGGTTGTGAAACCACACTTTTCCATAAATTGGCTTCCGCAATTTTCCTCTCAAAAATATATTTCTGTAACTCCTGAGAACTGACGATCTATTGCAGAACGCTTCCGAGATGTTGATCTTTGATTAACTATGGAACTTCACTTTGGAAATCCATAATTTTACCTTCCACGCACATTTACCTTGCTAATTATTTCCATGCCATCGATCTGTTTTATTGATACGATCTTAGCCATCCAACCTCTGCTAAATAAGATGACTGTAACTCCACGATTTTGTGTTTGTTTGATCGTAAGATTGATCAATCAATATCAACCTAACTTCTTCTGACTTGATCCCCTCACTAGATTTTCTTATGTTCCTTTCCATCCTTATCACATATGCCATCGCTTGTTCATCCATCACTTATACATTTTTCACTAACAAATTCTTTTGAGATCGATGAAAACTCTTTCCAACACAAAGAGAATACATAGTGAATGGTGTAGATTGCAAAGGTGTTAAAGTGTTGTTATACAAATTGAAAAAGATGAATATCACTGATTGCAAATGTGACAAGGTGCATAGTGCATAATATCATAGATATCAAAATATCACAGATCACAGAAGTGCCAAAGTCTTGATATTGCAGGAGACAATCACAGATTGTTGAGATGCAGATTTCAAAGAAAGCAGACACGGATTAGAGAAGACATAGACCACAGTTCTGTTACAAATTTATTTATTTCAGGTTGGGAAGAAGGGGAAAGGAAAGGTATTTGTATATTCCTTCTAGTTGGTGCTAGAGAATACAAAAAAGAGAGTTAGTGTTGAAGAACAAGAAGAGGAGATTGAGGTATTCAATCAAGTTAGGCCCTGAATACGACAAGTTGGAGCTTGCACAAATAAGATTGATATACATTCAGGTTGGTTCCTGGAATAAACAAGTTGGTGCTTGCATGGTATATGTAAGTCCTTATAGGTCGATGCCTATAGTCTATGATTTGGTGCTTGAAATCAGGTTGGTGCCTAAGTGAATTTATGCTCACATTTTGGAGATTGTTGTCTCCTATCCATGTATTCTTTGCACAATTGTGTCCACTATTATTTTTGCATAAAATTTTTAAAGTATAATTTGTTAGTGTAATATTTGTGTAATCTGTGCTTTATACTGATTCACCCCCCTCTCTCAATATAAATAAGAATTCAACAATTGGTATCATATCCAGTGTCTTCGGTAACAGTTTAACCACTAGAAGATTGATCTTTGTGTAGATATGGACAAACAGGAAATTCCCTTTATGGAAATTGAAGAAGTCCTAAAAATTGAGGACTTGGGAGATGGATAGATGGATGAAGTAGATTTGGAAGGTGAACTGATCAATGCTTCAGAAGAACTAAATAAATTGCAAAAAGGGAATAAATCCCTGAAGGAACAATTGTTAAGATATGAAGAACAATTCAAGGAGACAAGAAAAATAGCTTTAAACATGATTGAATATATGAAACAAAAGGAGGAAAAGTGTGAGAAGTTGGACACTATAGTAACTCTCTTAAAAAATGGAATTCAATAAATACAATGAAGATTTGAATATTCAATAGAATTTCAACAACAAAACCAAGGCTCTAGATGAAATTATCAAAAATCAAAGACAACCATCTGAAAAAAAAGGAATAGTTTATTAAGGTTCGAAGTTTCCAAGGTCGATCTTTGATACACGAGAAAGAAGCTCTGCATATGTATCAAAGGATCCACTTCAAGGAAAGGTCAAAATTGAAAAGAATATATGTCATTGCATTGGAGTACCTATACTTCCCAATCTAGAAGAACTCATTGTACAAGGTATCAAACTCTTTTCTTAGGAAACTATTATTTCTGTAACAATTTTGTTCATAAAGCATTAAATTGTAAAGCATGTATGATATATAGTGTTAAGAAAGATAAATTCTTCTCAAAGGATAAATACAAGAAGATTGATATCAAAATTTCATCTAAAACTCTGAAAGAAAACTTCAATTCCTTTAGCCCCTTAAACTCAAAAGTGAATTTCATAATTATGGCAATCATAGCCATAAAACTGAGGATTGCACAAATCAGTTTTCACCTACTAAACCTGTTGAAACTAACCTCAGTGAAAGAGTATATACAAAATTATGGCAGAAAGGGTTTGATCATCAGAACCAAGAAGGATGAAATCTAGCCTTACATGCCCAGAATAAAAGGGGGCAATGGTATATTGATAGTGGATGCTCCAAGCACATGACAGGAAATAATAAAAAATTCCTTAAGGCTTAGGGAATAAAAATGATCCAATGTTTATTTTGGAGACAATGGATCTGGCAATATTCTTGGAAAGGGCATGGTAAGTCTTGGAGACAAGAAAACCAAAGTAAAGAATGCCTTACTAGTTGAAAACATGAAACACAATATTCTCATCGTGAGTCAAATGCATGATCAAGGACACACACTGACCTTTGATTCAAAGAATTGTAAAACAAGAAATATGGATAGATGAAGATTAGTGGCAACTTCATCTGGAATCTATAACAATATCTACATGTTAGACGAAAAGGAAGAAAAGTGTTGCATGGGATAAATAGATGAAAGTTGGTTCTGTAAAAGAAGGATGTGACATCTAAATTTTGACAACCTGATCAAAATCAACAGAGAACACGCTGTGAGAGATATTCAAAAAATCACAAGACCCTTAAATTATGTTTGTAAACATTGCCTACACAACAAGAAAACAAGAGCAAGTTTCAAAACAAAGAAATATTACATGCCAAAACCATTGGAATTAGTACATACCGATCTCTATGGGCCCATGAGAACCAAAGGTCTAAATGGTGAATCTTCCTTTGTTCTCTTCATAGACAACCATACTAGAATGACCTAGCTCTTATTTCTTAAGAAAAACTAAAAAAAAAAAATGAATGTTTCAAAATATTCAAAGAAGTAGCTGAAAAAAAAACTAGTTTGAAGACTAAATGTCTAAGATTAGACAATGAAGGCAAATACATCTCAACTGAGTTCGATAATTTCTATGAAAAAATGGAATTAGAACACAATTTTCGGCAACCATGACCGCACAACATAATGAGTAGTAGAAGGAAAACATAGATTGGTACAGGAGCTAGCCAAAACAATGTTAAATGATTCTAAATTATCTGACATTTTCTGGAATAGGCTACTCACACTAACATTCAGATTTAAACAAAGGAAAAATCAAAACTAGTAGTAGTGTGACCCCACACTAACTATGGAAAGGGAGACCAACAATAGTTAATAATTTTTGAATATTTGGAAGCAAGTGCTATATTAAAAAAATGACGAGAACCTGGGAAAATTTGATTCCATATCTGATGAAGGAATCTTTCTTGGATATTCCACTAGAAGAAATGCATACAAGTGCTACAACCTAATACTAAACAAGATGGTGGAAATTCCAGATTTAAAGGTGGATGAAGAATTCAAGGACAGAAAAATAGGTGATGAGGACGATCAACCAGTATTTGAACAACCATCAGAATATTCACATTAAGAATAAGCATTGGTGGAACAACAAGAAAACTTGTATCAAGAATAACCAGAGGAAGAAATAAGACTTGATACAAAGACTCCCTCTAGGTACGTTCAAAAAAATCATTGTCATGATTTAATTATTGGAGATAAAAATGATGTTGTAGGAACGAGAAGAAGGTACTTTAAAAATATTATGGAAGAAGTGCATTTCTATTTCTTGTCCCAAATAGAACTGAATTGCTTTGATGAAGTTAAAACTGATGAACATTGGATTAAGGCCATGGGATGGGAATTAAATGAAATTGAGAATAATCAAACTTGGGAACTTGTTCTAAGTCCCAAAGAAAAAAATGTCTTCGAGACCAAATGGTTCTTCAGGAACGAATTAAATTAGAAAGGACAAGTAGTTAGAAACAACAAAAGGATGGTATGCAAGGGATATGCACAAGTTGAAAAAATATATTTTGAAGAAACCTTTTCCCCAATAGCGTGAATGGAAGAAATCAAGATGTTCCTAGCATATACCTGCTCCAAAAACATCAATGTATATCAAATGGATGTAAAAATGACATTCTTAAATAGGGGATTAGAAGAAGAAGTGTACATAGGAAATCCATATGTCTTCTCTCTCTCGGATAATAAGGATTATGTATGTAAATTAAAGAAGCCTCTATATGGACTAAATCAAGCACCAAGAGCTTGGTATTCAAGGCTAGACAAATATCTGTGACAGTAAGGCTTCATAAAGGTTCATGTAGAGAGTAATATATACATAAATATTGAGCATGGAAATATTATTGTGGTTGTGGTTTACGTAGATGATATTATATTTGGGAGAAATGATGACAGTCTAAGACAAAAAATTTCCCTAAACATGCAAAAGGAATTTGAAATGCCCATGCTCGAAGAACTATGTTTCTTCTTAGGGCTACACATATCCCAAATGATGGATGACATCTTCATCTCTCACACCAAGTATTGGAAGGAAATGCTGAAAATATTCAACATCGAAGATTGCAAAACAATGTGTACTCCCATGATTACAGGATGCAAATTGAGCAAATAATATTAAGAAAATGAAGTAGATAAAAAAATCTATCGATCAATGTTTAGAAGTATGTTGTATGTAGCTACCTCAAGGTGATATATAATGCAAGCCATAGGTTTGGTTGCAATATTTCAAGCAACACCTAAGGAAACTCATGTCTAGTCTGTAAAAAGAATTTTCAGATATATAAAAGAAACCTTGGATTTTGGTTTATGTTATCCACGTAGTGATAATTTGACTTTGGTAGCATATACAGATGCATACTGGGAAGGAAGTATTGATGACATAAAGAGTACAAGTGGAGTAATGTTCTTCTTAGAAAATTTCTTAGTATCCTGGTTAGGAAAGAAACAATCCTCAATATCTCTATCTACAGTATAAGCATAATATATTGCTGCAACAACTTGTTGTGCACAAGTCCTTTGGATGAATAAAATGTTAAAGGATGTCCAAGTGGAACGTGGTCATCCTATGTCAATTTTATGTGACAACGCAAGCGCAATCAACATCTCAAAGAATCATGTAATGCATTCTAAAACTAAACATGTTCCTATAAATACCATTTTGTAAGAGAACAAGTCGTTGAAAATGTTGTCAAGTTGGATTATGTGGACACGAAGGAACAAATTGTATATATATTTAAAAACCCACTTCCAATAGATACTTTTGAGTGTCTTAGAAGTAAATTGGGAGTAGTTTCCGCTCAACAATAATTTGAAACCCCTGCGACATGGATGAATATCTAGTGTAGTAGAAGTAACACGAAGAAGATTTGAGATGCAAGAAGCTAGGGGAGTCTAATACTTAGGAGGAGAATCCCTTTTCCATTGATTTCAAAGAGGGAGAAATTCCATAAGAGAGTAATTCCAAAAGGGAGAAATTCTAGAAGAGAGTAATTCCAAAAGGGAGAAATGCTAGAAAGGAGATAATTCTGAAAAAAGAAAGCTTTGCGAAAAAGAGCATAATACATATTCAAAAGGCATAAACATAGGGGGAGTATTTTGCACATAGACAAAGATACCACATTCAGGGGGGTATCGGTTTTAGTTAGTGTTGACATCAATTCCAAAGGGGGATATTGTTAGATTTGGTATTGTCATTGACGGCAAACAATAAACATATTGATATAGGTTGATGTGAAATAGGAAAAATGTTGATAAATGTCAAGAAGCATAAAGTCTTGAAGTTTGTTGTTACAATTAAAAATGTTGAGTAAAAATCCAATTTGAAGAAATATATAGAAGTATATATAAGTCTCAGCAGTATGTAATATCCATCAGACAATTTATTTCTGTATATGCAAAGCCAATTTGAAAAAGTACATAGAGAAGAAGAAGGAAGTTTAGGAAGTGCACAAATCCCACCAAGACATGGGAATCATATGTGCTTATAC
Organism: Pseudotsuga menziesii; assembly: GCA_001517045.1. Classification (NCBI taxonomy): domain Eukaryota; kingdom Viridiplantae; phylum Streptophyta; class Pinopsida; order Pinales; family Pinaceae; genus Pseudotsuga; species Pseudotsuga menziesii. Next base: position 334,390 of record LPNX010578299.1, read on the forward strand.
CACCAAGTCAATGGAATTAAGTGTGCAAAACCCCATAGGGTTGAATTTGTTGATGTATATGTAACTTCAGAATCTATTCACTTGTATATTTCATGTATTGTAACCCAATGTTTATTCTGGGAAGTATCTGTAATGTAATTGAGTCATGCCATGCCTCGATGTTCCTATCGGGAGGTTTTATAATGTAAACAATTCATGTCAATTCATTGTGGGTAACCCTCCTATTGATCAAGGGTTAAAGTCCCCGCAGTTTCGGGGCACTAGGGTTATCAGACTCTCCTAGATAATTTGGCCCTAGTAGGGTTTTTTCAAGTCGAGAATTAGTATAAATAGAGAGTGAGCCTCTCTATTTATAACACACTCACTCACACTTAGTTGTAGCGCATAGCTGAGGAAGAAGAAGACATTGGGGCTAGGAAGAAAGAGGCTACTGCTGTCGGGAGATCATCTTACTATTTTGGGGTTTTACTTTTGGTGTTGATTCTATCTCTGAGGAAGTTACGGGGTTTTACTTGTTATTCTCTCAGTTAAAGATCCTAACATAACGTCAGCTTGAATGATAAAATTCTAACATGGTATTAGAGCTAACCTGAGAAGAAGACACTGTGCACCTACGGGAACTAGGGAATCCTACTTTGTGTATATCTCTCCACATATTTTCAGCAAAATAAGGTTGGATTAACTCTCCTCCCTAGGGTGCATCTTTCTGTCAAAGCAGAATCCAATTCTAAGCTTTTTGAGTTTTTGACCCGACACTGCTACTGGAAATTAGGGCTTTCCACAGAAGTGGAATTGTTTCAATGAGCCCAGGCATGTATTGATCTCCTCCTTAAAATCAAAGTTTAGAGATAAATATCAAAGCATTTGGTTGGACAAAACTCTAGAAAATCCAAACCCTAATATGCTCCTGAACAAGCACTGCAGAAATTCGGCTCCAAATCCAAATCTGACATCTTGACTTGGTAAGATCTAAATATTTTGTATTTCCATTTGAGGTTCTTAGTTAAGATGTCTCATCATACCAAGCTTGATGAAAATCTTGAGGGAGCTAATAAATTATGAGCCTAGAAGTATAGGATCTCCCTGGTGCTGGAAGAAAATGAGTTGGACTCCTATATCAATGAGGAGGTTCCAGTTCCAGAGGGAGATGAGGCGAAGGCCTTACACAAGAAGAAATTGGTTATGGAAAAGAGGATTATTGTTGATTCAATCAAGGATCACCTCATACCATAGGTGTTTTCCCTAAATACACCTAAAGCTATGTTTGATTCCCTAACCAAATTGTTTGAAGGGAAGAACATAAACCAGAATATGACTCTGAGAAACCAACTAAAAAATGTAAAGATCCATAATGCAGAGACCATCCAGTCTTACTTTACAAGAGTCTCTCATATCAAGGAATAGTTGGAAGGAGTAGATGAAGAAGTGGAGAATGCAGAGATTGTCTTGATCACCTTGAATGGTGTCCCTAGATCATGGGACTCTTTCATTCAAGGAATCTGTGCTAGAAAGAAGTTAGTCAAATTTAGTAGACTATGGGAAGAATGATCTCAAGAAGAAGCTCAGATAGCAGCTTGAGAATAAAAGATTGTAAGTGAAGATCAAGCTCTCACAGTTCATTCCAAGAAAAGCAAAAGAAGTTCTCATCACTCCAGAGGTAAGCATTTCCATAAAACAAACACTAGAAAATATTTGTCTAGAAGCAAATGTTATACATGTGATGAAGTAGGACACTTTGCAAAAGATTTTTCTAAAAGACAAAATAAGAAAAGGGGAAACAAGAGAAGAGATCATGCTCATGCTAGAGAAGATGATGAACCTTCCTCAAAGAGAAACAAGCAAGAAAGTGATGATTCTTCAAGTGATGAATAATATGTTTTGATTTCCACTCTCACGAGAAACATCACACATGGAAGCAATGATTGGATTATAGACAGTGGGGCTTCCAAACATATGATGGGATTCAAAGCGTCTTTTGTGAGACTATTAGAACATGAAACACCTCACAAGGTGAAGCTCGGAGACGACTACGAGTATCCAATAAAAGGTAGTGGGGAATCCTCCTACAAGATAGAATCTAGAAAATCCATGAAGATGAAGGATGTACTATTTGTATCGAGACTCAAGAAGAACCTCCTCTCCATATCTGCAATAGATGCAAAAGGCATGAGGGTTGCATTTGTATATGGCCAAGTTCTAATGTGGCCAAAAGGAAAGACCTTCGATGATGCAGTAGTGATTGGGGAACAAGAGGGAGGTCTATACAAATTGAAGGGCCATCCAAAACAAGCCTTGGTCCATGACACAGTAGAGCCAAATGAACTTTGGCATAGAAGGCTTGCACATGTGCATTACAGAGCACTACCACTTGCAAGCAAAGTTGTTGAAGATCTTCCAGAAATTCAAGCAAAACATGATGGAGTCTGCAAAGGATGTGCGAAAGGAAAGAATACAAAGAAGACATTTCCAAGTAGAAAGAGCAGGGAAAAAGGAATCTTGGAAATCATCCACTACGATGTATGCAGACCAATGTCATCAAGTTCACTAAGCAGGTATGTATATTATGTTTCATTCATTGATAAGTTTTCTAGGAAGACATGGATTTACTTCATGAAGAACAAAGATGAAGTATTCAGCAAGTTCAAGGAATTCAAATCCTTGATCGAGAACCACACTGAAAAGAAGATCAAGACCTTTCAATCAGATAATGGCAAAGAATTCACATCAAATGAATTCAAAGAGTTATGCAAAGACTTAGGGATTAAGAGGGAGTTGTGCACTCCATATAATCCACAACAGAATGGGATTGCAGAAAGTAAGAATAGAACTATCATGGAAGCTGCAAGAGCAATGCTTCATGATCAAGATCTTCCTATGCATCTATGGTAGAAGCTGCCAAAACAATGGTGTATGTACAAAACCGTACTCCACACAGAGTGCTTGAGAATAAGACATTTGAAGAAATCTTTTCTGGCAAGAAACCAAAAGTCATCCTTTTCATAATATTCGGTTGTCTATTGTACATACACATTCCAAAAGATAAGAGGACAAAATTAGATCCTTCGAGAAAGAAGGGTATATTTGTGGGATACTCTAAAAGCTTGAAGGATTATAGAATATACTTACCAGGGTTCAAGAAGATTGACATCAGAAGGGATGTAACATTTAATGAAGACTCAGCTTACAATAAATACAAAAATAAACCTCCTGAAGTTCCTGATGAATCAGAAGCACACAGAATTCATGACACAACCATGAACAAAGAGACTCAATAAGAAGATCGAGAATCTGAAGAACCTCAAGAACCTGTAGATCCACCTCAGGAGAAGAATCCTCATAAGACGAAACCTGCTTGGGCACGAGAACCTATCTAAGGTGTGGAAAGATATGGGGCTCCGAAAGATAATCATAGAGAAAGAAAGAGGACCAGTTCCTGCTCTAGTTATGTAGCCTTATTATGTGATTTCATCGATAAAGAACCTTCCAATTATGAAGAAGCGGTAGAATGGAAAGTATGGAAGGATGCTATGATCGAGGAGTATAAATTGATCATGAAGAAAGATGTTTGGGATGTTATCCCAAGACCAGAAGGGAAGTCTGTTGTAACTTCCAAATGGATCTACAAGATCAAGCATGTTGCAGACAATAGCATAGAAAAATATAAAGCAAGATTTGTTTCTCGTGGCTTCTCCCAGAAAGAAGGAATAGATTATGAAGAAATTTTTCACCTGTAGCCAGATACACTTCCATCAGATCAGTACTTGCTCTAGCTACAGTGATGAAATGGAATATACACCAGATGGATGTCAAGACTGCCTTCTTGAATGGTGTAGTGGAAGAGGAAGTGTATGTGGAGCAGCCACTCGGTTTTGAGACACATGACAAGGAGTCTCATGTGTGTAGATTGAAGAAATCCCTATATGGTTTGAAATAGGCACCCAGGACATGGTACGACAGAATTGACATCTTTCTAGCTAGTTTGGGCTTTACCAAGAGTAAAGTAGATTCCAACCTTTACTACAAGGTTGAGGATGGCAACCTAGTGATGCTCCTACTATATGTAGATGATCTGTTTGTAACAGGTATGGATGGGTTGATTGCTGATATGAAGAGGAACCTTGCTACTGAGTTCAAAATGAAGGACTTGGGTATGATGCATTATTTTCTAGGCATGGAGGTGTGGCAGAATGTAGATGGAATTTCCCTGGGACAAGGGAAATATACGGTAGAGATCCTGAAGAGATTTGGGATGATGGGCTGCAAGGCCATGACCATGCCTATGGCATCGGACCTGAAGCTATTCAATGATGCTTCATCAGAAGTGGTTGATGCCATGATGTATCGTCAAATGATTGGGTCCTTGATGTACCTGATGAACATGAGACCAGATATTTGTTTTGATGTGAACACCTTGAGCCAGTTTTTGACAGATCCGAGACATGTTCATGTGATTGTTGCAAAACATATTCTGAGGTACCTGAGGGGTATAGTTGATTATGGGCTCAAGTATGAGGCAAGTCAAAAGGTTAACCTAGAGGGTTATGTTGATTCAGACTGGGCAGGAAATGCCATCGATAGGAAGAGCACTTTAGGGTGTTGCTTCAGTATGGGATCATGTGTGATCTCTTGGTTTAGCAGGAAGCAATCCTGTGTGGCACTGAGTACAGTTGAAGCCAAGTATGTCGCAGCTTGTTCAGCTAGTTGTGAGGTAGTATGGATGAGGAAACTACTGTTTGATTTATTTGATCTCCAATTGGATGCTACTTGTATATATTGCGACAACCAAATTTGTGTGAAGTTGTCAGAACACCCAGTGTTCCATGACAAGTCAAAGCATATCGAGATCAAGTATCACTATATCAGGTATATGGTGCAGAGAGGAGTAGTGAAGCTCCAGTATGTTGCGATGGATGAAAACATAGCTGATGTGTTGACAAAGCCATTATCTAGAGTAAAGTTTGAGTACTTCACACTAGTACAAGTGATCAATTTTGCCACGGCAAAACGTGGCAATATCCACGGAAAAGCGTGGATATTGCCACGTCTAAGTGTTTTTTTTCCCGTGGCAGTCATTTCGTCGCAATAGCGACGACCCGTTAATTGCGTGGAAAGAGCGACGGGACTACATCGCAATTGCGACGGACCTTCCTAGAATGAAAAAGCTCCAACCCCAATGCCTGCGACAGTACGACGTCGCTATATCGACGGCAAGACGTCGCAAAGTTCCACGGAAAGCCGTCGATATAGCGACGGTACCTGTATTTTTTCCACGGCAAGCCGTCGATATAGCGACGGTACATGTATTTTTTTCCACGAACTGCCGTCGATATAGCGACGCTGCCTGTATTCTTTTTTCACGGCAAGCCGTCAATATAGCGACGGTACTTGTTGTTTTTAAAAAAAAAATTATGGTCATAAGTGTTAGGCTCAGTGCAATTTCTATATGAGAGAATAACGCGGATATGTTCTGTAATCTCTCAACCTCAACATGAGTGTGCCCTGCAATTTCTCAATCTCTGCATCTATTGTACATCTGTACCCAACGAGCCACCTTTGGTGGCTTATTCTATGCGTTGGATCATTATTACATCTGCAATCTCAGCTATGGAAACCCATGAGCACTTCCCCCTTTGTTGTCTTGACTCTCGATATTACAGTCACATGGATTGAGATAGTGGATCTGCGTTTTAGACCAAGAGTATTTGTAGCAATGTCTCCTCTTGTAGACAGAGATGCTCAGGTTTTCTGCGCTGGCTTTCAACGGTTAAAGAACATTCTCATTGATTCATTAATATTTACAGACCTGCAATAGAACAACCAAACAAACAAACCCAGAAGTCTTCCTTTATATCATAGACTATATTCCATTCTTTGGCATCTGCAATCTTCAAGGTGAAAGAGACTATGATCTACGATCTCTGCCATTTAAAAAAATATCAATCCATAATTGTGTTTGTTAATGCCCAGAAAAGAAATGAACCCGAGTTGTCATTTCAGAGTCTCTTCATTCTTGTTTTTCATCACACCTTTTTTCAACTCAACAATTGATTCAGTATATATATGTTTCATGAGATTTTGTGTAGATCAGAACGTTGACACCTTGTAGACTAAGTCATGGTATGGATGCCCAATTTGTTTTAGTACCAGCCCCCTTTTTAAAAAAATAGGTTTTATAAATTATGTGGACTCAATGAAACCAATTTGGATACTTTGTGGGATGGACATTGCTTGAGGAGGGGTCCTGATTGTTAGAACTTAGAAGTGGATCGATATGCTCATATGCAGGCTGAGATCTCTCAAGGTTTTTGTAGCCTCTCATCATGACAAAATGATCATATATTTATATAGATCATTTTGTAGACCAAAACCAGATCATTTTGAGATATTATTGGCTGAAGCTACCTTCCCAAAGCCAAGTTGGCTGAAGCTAAAAGCAACCAAAGAAAGCTGCAGAATCTTGGCATGAATTCCAAGCCAATGACCACAAAGGCCACTTCATTGGATTGGCTTAGCAAGAAAATTTGTAAGTAGCTTCAGAAAATGCAAATTGTGGATCAAAGATGTTCACAGTCCATCAATGCAACTCAGTAGAGAAGAGAAAACTAGAAATCCAGAATTGCATAGGCAGCATTATGATGGAGCAATAACATCTAGAATGCATGCCTCATCTGAATTCAAGTTGCAAATTGGAGTTCAATTTAAACAGGTAGGACTGATTAAGTTACAATAGTAGAAGCATGACTAGAAATAATAGATAGACCTATAGAAATATTAACAAAATATTCTTCAAATATAAACAGACCTGTAGAAATATTAACAAAATATTCTTCAAAACAAATATAAATAATTTGCTCAAAATTTGCAATAGTACCTCCACAAACTCACACCACTGGTCAAGCAGCCTGAACCGTCCTACCAATACCAGCCTCCAAGCCTCTACAGCTGTCCTGACAACTGGACAAGAGGCAAACAAGTGAAAATAATGTGTGAGCATATCATTATATGCACATCTAAAATAATTATGAGAAAAAGGGTTGAATACAGGTGTTGTAATGTCCAGCATACATACATCAGAACTACTTTTTTACAATAAAACTATAAATAATGGTAGATTGAATGTCCTAAGTAATCGGTCAAGAGCTCAAATTATTAGTGGACAGTTCAATTTAACTTGACATAATGATTCTTTCTACTAAAAAATTCCACAAAGGTTCTTTATCAATGCAAAATAGAACATGCTCGGAAATCAATTTAACCACTTACCGATGTTCTTTTGTCCTCTTTCGCGGCAAATGAAGTAGACAAATCTATAGAACATTGCAAATCCTTGGGCATCTAACAAC
>LPNX010578299.1:347484-360094 GCA_001517045.1 Pseudotsuga menziesii
AAGCCGTCGATATAGCGACGGCGGAGATTACCAACGTCGATACAGCGACGAGTAAGCGTCGATACAGCGACGGCAAGTTCATTTTGCTTCCAATTTCACACCAAAAAGTATGAAACGTGGAAAACCTCCGTGGAAAAACCCGCGCTTTTGTATTAGTGTCAGGGAGAAGCTTGGTGTTCTCCAGATTGAGATTTCCCCCAAGGGGAAGTGATGAGTCCGTGAGCCATTCTGACATGGTGAGAGGATTGGTTCCTTCCATGTCATATATGGGTGCTAAGACATTCTGATGTGACTATAGGATTGGTTCCTACATGATCAGATATAAGAGCTATTGCCATTCTTTGAATGGAGGTACCTGGTCAGTTACCAAGAATACTCAGTCTAGGACTGAGGGCCATTCTGATATGACTATGGTATGTAGTCTCATATGATCAGATATAAGTGCAGGGCCATTCTGATGTGGTTGAGGGATATGTTCCCACTTGATCAGATATAAGGGTTGTTGCCATTTTGTCATGGTAAGAGGATTGGTTCCTTCCATGACAAATGTGAGTGTTGAGCCATTCTGATATGATTTTAGGATAGGTTCCTACATGATTATATATAAGCGCTATTTCCATTCTCTAAATGGAGGCACCTAGTCAGTTACCAGGAACCCTCAGTCTAGGATTGAGTGCCTTTCTGACGAGTCAAGGTCAGATATAATTGTTGTCCCTTTCCACAGATGTTTGTAGTTGTGTACTATCATTCTGGTGGATGTGAGTGTTGTGCCTTTCCACAGATGATAGTAGTTGTGTACTGTCATGCTGGTGGATGTGAGTGTTGTTCCTTTCTAACGAGTCAAGGTCAGATGTAAGTGATGTGCCTTTCTGACGAGTTAAGGTCAGATGTGAGTGTTATGCCTTTCTGACGAGTCAAGGTCAGATGTGAGTGTTGTGCCTTTCTGATGAGTCAAGGTCAAATGTGAGTGCTGTGTCTTTTCACAGATGATAGTAGTTGAGTACTGTCATGTTGGTGAATGTAAGTGCTATGCCTTTCTGACATGATGTTGGATGTGTTCCTCTCATGTTCAGATGTGAGTGCTGGCCATTCTGACTTAGGGTCAAATATAAGGGCTAAATAAGACCTACAAGGAGGTTAGGCCTACAACCAGCATGAAAAAGGGCTGGCTCTGTAGAACTTCTTGTGACGAGAAGAATCATGAGATAGAACATATGATGATGACCCAGTGATGATCCAGATCCAGTGATGATGTCCCCGTGATGATCCAGATCCAAGATGCAGATGACTTGAAAATGAAGATGACTTGAATATGAAGATGACTTGAAGAGAAAGATGACTTGAAGATGCAGATGACGAGATGATCAAGAGAAGAAGACCAGTGCTGACAAATTATGTCAAGAGAATACCTTCCTAGTTAAGAGGGAGTGTTGATGTATATGTAACTTCAGAATGTATTCACTTGTATATTTCATGTATTGTACCCCGATGTTTATTTTGGGAAGTATCTGTAATGTAATTGAGTCCTGTCATGCCCCGATTTTGTTATCGGGAGGTTCTATAATGTAAACAATTCATGTCAAGTCATTGTGGGTAACCCTCCTATTGATCAAGGGTTAAAGTCCTCGCAGTTCCGGGGCACTAGGGTTATTAGACTCTCCTAGAGAAGTTGGCCCTAGTAGGGTTTTGTCAAGTCGAGAATTAGTATAAATAGAGAGTGAGCCTCTCTATTTATAACACACTCACTCACACTCAATTGTAGCGTATAGCTGAGGAAGAAGAAGACACTGGGGCTAGGAAGAAAGAGGCTACTGCTGTTGGGAGATCATCTTACTATTTTGGGGTTTTGCTTTTGGTGCTGATTCTATCTCTGAGGAAGTTGTGGGGTTTTCTCCATTTATGGTTTCCCTGAGGAAAAACATTGTGTTCATTGTCTCTTGTGTTTGATTGATGTACTTGTTATTCTCTCAGTTAAAGATCCTAACATAATGCTAGCTTGAATGATAAAATTCTAACAGAATTATCAATAAGATTTATGTTGACAAAATATGGGAATAAGTGGTTAGCTTAACCAAGAAGTAAGAGATTTGGGGCATCATTGAGTGAAAGGAATCATAACTTGTGGACACATCTCTTGAGAAAAAAAGATTATAAATAAGCAAGAGATGGAAGTATTGAAGTAAGCTTGAAGATGAAGTAGATTTGATATTTTGATTTGGAAAGCTTCTGATTATGGGGTATCAATGGCTTGTTGATCTAGAATAATTGCATACAATCGATATTTGAAATATGAAAAATCAATGAATATGAATAACATACAATGCACATATTAGAAGGATGCCTTATACTAGAATGAGCGAACAGAATACATAGTGAAAAACGTAGATCACATAGGTGTTACAGAGTTGTTATACAAATTGAAAAAGGAGCATATAACTGATTACATAAGTGACAAAGTGCAGAGTACTAAATCTCACATATCATAGAACTTCCAAAGTCTTGATATTGCAGGAGACATAGCCAGAGATCACATATTGTTGAGACGCAAATTTCAGAAAACATAGATGCAGATAAGAGAAGACACAGATCACAATTTTGTTACAAATTTATTTATTTTAGGGTGGTAAGAAGGGGAAAGGAAAGGGATTTGTAGATTCCTTCCAGTTGGTGCTGGAGAATACATAAATGGGAGTTGGTGCTTCCATTTAGCCGATGTTGAAGAATAATAAGAGAAGATTGCGGTATTTAACCAAGTTGGTTCTTTATTACAACAAGTTGGATCTTGCACAAATAGGACTGATATCCATTTAGGTAAATGTCTGGAATCAACAAGTTGGTGCTTGCATATTAGATAGAATTCCTTACAGGTTGGTTCTTGTAGTCTGTGAGTTGGTGCTTGCAATAAGGTTGGTACCTAAGTGATTTGGTGCTCACATTTTGGAGATTTGTGTCCCCCCCATATGTGTGTGTGTGTGGTGTGGTGGTGAATCAGTATAAAGCATAGATTACACAAATTGTACTTCAATTTTTTTTTTGGCAAAATAGAAATGGACACAATGATATATATAACAAATTATTTGTGCAATTGTGTTTATTACTATTTTGGAAAAAAACGTTTTGAAGTATAATTTGTTAAGTGTAAAAATTGTGTAATATGCACTTTCTACTGATTCACACCACACCCCCCCCCAAATAATAATTCAATAGTTGTTGTTAGATCCAGTGTCTTTAGTAATAGTTTAACCACTAGAAGATAATTTTTTGCATAGATATGAACAAACATGAAATGTCTTTATGGAAATTGAAGAATTCCGATAGAAAATGAAGACTCGAGAGATGAAAAGACAATTGAACTAGATTTTAGAGATGAAAAACAACTGGAATAATATTGTTGTTATTGTATTTTTTGAAGTTAGTTTGTTTAAATTCCTAATGTTCATGATAGTTAGAGTATGTATAAACTCCAATTGGATAAAAGTATTTGTTTTGGTGTATCCTATAATAGTAAAGTTAGTATTAGAGTCAGTTTTTGTTGCAAAATATGTAGGTGGTAAGTAGTAATTCTATATCGGGTTCTAAGTTTTATGTTGTCTATGAATGATAGTATTATGTAGGGTTTTGTTTTGGTCATACTCAAATTGGAGTTGGTATAACATTGGGCCTACGTACCTCCGGTGTATGGATATACCCTGTAGTCTTTCATATATAAAAACTCTTAACGGTTTCTGTAAAAAAAATGAGTAGCACCATTTTTGTAATGAAAGAGAAATCCATTGAAAGTTGTGTGTATTTCTCTTATACATCTGTGTGAATGTATTTGAGTTAATGAATGTTGTGAAATTAACTAGTTCATGCTAAAATCATGGTAAGAAGACAACCAAGTTGTGTGAATGATTGTAGTTGAGGTTTCATTGAATCTCATATAATTTTCAAATCACTGTGCAAACAAAATCTTAAAATCTATTCAAAACAATGAAAAATTCTCAGTCTAATAAAAACCATTGTTTTATTTATATTTGCAAATATGATTTAGAATTATTCTCATCTCTGTCAATAAACATCTCGTTAAAGATAAGCTTAAGATTATCCTAGTAAAAAAAAAGTACTCATAGTAATGATAATTTGAACCATCAGTATAAGATACAGGAATTTACTTCTCTGAAAAATCTCTAGAATCTGTTCCATTTATTGTATTTTTTTTTTAGAAATCAGAAAGAATTTCTTTGACTGAAGACTACTATCTATTCATGATAACCTGATATGATAGTATCATTCATGAGAGCTACCTAGAATAAGCAAGTCGGCTCGTGATGAGACCTCTTGTCCCTTGATCTTTTGACCAAGAGCCATCATCATAATAATAAAAAATGAAGTTATACTAGACAGTACTGATGATCATGATTAGGTCGGCTCGTGATGAGACCTCCTATTCTTCATTCAAAGTTATATTTCGTTTATTTTGTTTGAAAATTTAAGTTTTATAAAATAAGAAATCATTGTCCATCATGGTAACCAAATGATAGTGTCAGTAACGAATATCACTAGAAAATGAATCGCCTGGCTCGTGATGAGACCCCCTATTTTTTGCCCTTACGACCAAGAGCCACTATCAGTTTCCTGATAATGTCATATCGATGATATTTATGATCCTGATTGGACCGGATTATTACTAAGACCTTCCATCTCTTATTTTAAAATTTAGAATTTTATTTAATGGAACTGATCTAAAATTTTTCCAGATTGTAAACAAAAAATGACTGATGATAGAAATTCATAAAGATTTTTGTAAGTACAAAGTTTTAAAAAGGCATTAATCAGCCATCCTAACTGTCAAAAGAAATAGATGATTGAGGGATAATCTAAACCATATTGACAAATGTTTTCAACTTATGATAGGTTCTTAACAGACTTAAGAAATTGTGATCATTCTAAACCAATTTTAGAAGACTAAATTTAACACCACAATTTTAAACTAATGAACAAACTAGGGTTAATCCACAGAGTTTATTTATATACAATAACCCCCTTTCAAACTTCAATAAAAAGTAAATCATAGCAAACATGAAAAAATAAAAGCAAGAAATTTAAAATGGATATATACAAATGCAAAAATGAAAACTTAGCCCTGAATAAATTAACATCTTACATGGAGAAAAATGAGAGAGCTATGCCACAAATGAAAAGAGAGAATTAGTTTCTATAAGATGAAAAATATGTCTCTCTTTTTCTTTAAATTATAATTTGTGACATAAGGATTTGTTAAAACTAAGCAAGATGTTTAAATAAGTTAGGCCCTCTTATGTAAAAGAAAAAAAACCGAAATAAAGAAAGTTAAACTAAATTTATTAATTACATATGCAGTTACAACTCAAAATATTTTGGTATTAATGTGCAACATCATTCTTTGTTTTCTTAAAATTTATTGCTTATGATCATAAGAATGTATAAAACATTTTCCCAATTAAATCGAAAAAGTAAAAGATAAATGACTTAACAAGAAAATTTTAAATAAATATAATTAAAAGCAAGAGAGTCAAAGGTGAAGAAAACATCCCTGACTCTATTGATAAGTGCCACCTCTTGAGATTGAAATTGGCATCATATTCATAATTGGATTTATTCAAACAAAACAAGAAAGGGTAAAAATGAATAAAAACCAATCTAAACCTAAACCTAACTATGTACAAGAGAAATCAATTATAATGAAAATTAAGTAATGTGAAATAAACAATGAAGCCATCGAAGCATTTTCATTCCTGTAAGAAAAACATCACTTTCAATTAGTAAAAGAAAATGATATGTTAATAATAGAAAATTAGATGCATCGTGCTTACCACTAAAATATTTACTCGTATATATAGAAAATAAAACCTTACCATTGAATGGAAACTTCTTGAGGTAAGAAGCATCAAGCCCATCTGCAACTCTATCATGAAAAACATGAACATATGAATTTATAGGTGAGTGATTAATGTCAATAAAATTGAATGATTGAGAAATTGTACATGATGAATGAATATCTTTAGTAATCATTGGTTGAAACTGAAGTAAATGATTAGAATCTACTGAGGTATCATCCCATATTGTCTTAGACACGCCTTCATCAAATGAATGGGAATCATGACTAGTTTTAATGAAAAATTCAGTTTCAACAAACTCATTATTTAATAAAGAAAATCCTTCATTTATTGTGAGAGGCGATGAATTAATAAGAGGCGTTTCTAAAAGTATATGACTCATGTTTTTGTTTATCAAGAGATTCATAAGAATAATATTTTTTCTCTTCATCCCTAAAACATAATTTATCATTTGGAACCCCATAAAAATTTTGTCCATCAGGATGAACTTCTAATAGTTGTGAAAAAATATCCTGAGAATTACAATTATTAAATAAATTGGGGTATAATGAAAAATAGGTGGACGAAGATAGAAAATTAAAAGTATTTGTTGATAACAAATTTTCTTTGAAATTTTTTTATTCTATTTGAGTATTTGCATTTGATTTCAAATGTTCATTAACTTCTTCTCCTAAAATTAGATCAATATCCTTTACTAAAAAATATGAACTTGATAGATTATCTTGTCCATTGAAAATAGGTAAATGTTTAAATGAAACACAAGGCTTATCATAAAAATGAGATTCAGGAATAGAACCCCTTAAAAGAATATCTTGATCTTTTTTAATTAATGTAGGAGAAGTTATTCCAATATAGATTTCATATTTGGTCCCTTTCTCTTCTAAAATAGTTATAAGATCTTGATTTGAATGACAACTTTCCTTGTTTAGTCTTAGAGTTTTATTCTGATTAAGAAAAGACGAATTAGCATTATCAGAAGGGATAATAACATTCTCTAATACATTGTATTCCTTCTGATTATGTAAGGTGAAAAAAGTTGAACGATATTGTTGATTTATAACATCTAAACTTTTATTAGAATCAATCGAAATATCATTATGTGAAGAAAATTGATTTTTATCTGATTGATCTAATTCATTTGAAAAAGACATAACCTCATGGAACAATTGAAAAAGAGAAGTGACAAGTTTCAAAGGAAAACTTTAACAAAGATTAAAAAATCGGTTTGCATAGTCCTTATATGATTCATCGAATTCTCTTTAAGATTTAATAATTCTATAAACAGTTTCTCATAATCAGGATCGTGAAAAGCATAAATAAACTCACCTAAAAATTGTTGTAAAGAATGTTGAGATGGCAAAGTTTCAAACCATTTTCGTACTCGGCCTTTGAAATTCAAAGTGAACGATCTGCCAATGATTGCTTCAATAACATGATTAGTAAGGCAATTTTGTAAAAAATGATAAACATGATCAATTGCAAAAATTTCACTTTCGCCATCAAATTTGTTTTTTGACAAGTGATGAACTATCTTAGAAGGACTGGAATGATTTTTTATTGATACATGAATCCTAATAGAGATTTGGGATGAATCCACGAAAGATAAAAACATTAATAAAATTATTCATAAAATAGTTAGCTTGTCCTCTAACTATCCCTTAAGCACACATATGCTGACGTAGAAGATTAAAGATGTAAAAGCTGAAAAATGAGAGAGCGAAAGGATAAATGGTTATTAAAAATAATATAAAAATAAAACCACTTGTTTTACCTTGCCCTCCTTCTAGCGCCATTTGTTGACCTGATTTTCTGCACTAGGCCAACTTAGAGAGATTAAACCCACACAAGGCGCTTAGAACAGCTCCCAGTGTGTTTGGAATGGAAAAACCTCGCAGGTTATGGTCCTACTACCAACTGAATTTATTCTCTTAAGGAGAATGTAAAAATTCAGCAAAAATGTATCATAATTAAACTACTATTTAAAGTAAATTCTAACATTAGTTTCTAAATATAAGTTGTCCTAAAATTTTCTTTCCTAGTGAAAGTTTCATGTTTTCTTTTGGTTTCGTTTTTAGTTTATGGTTAAAGAACTATCTTAAACTTAAAAAAAAACAATCTAATTAAAATCCTATTTAACAGTTATTAAAATTAAACTAAATTAAAACTAACTAACTACCCTATCTCAGTTGAGAGCCAGTGTAACTAATTAAATTTAAGTATCTATTCAATGATGTATAAATCTGAAAAGAAACAATTTCAAGTCAATGAGAAAACTCAACAGAATTAAAACTATAACACAATCAAACTTTATAATATTTATGAGATAAGAACAATGAAATAATAAAATAACTTCACTATTCAAACATCATATTTTATCAAAAGATAATTAAAAATTCAACACTTCTATATTTGAATGATATTGATGACTAACCAACTATATATTAAAACATTTGTTAAAATACAAAATGTTTTAACCAATTAGTTAGTGAATGACAATATTATTATCATTTATTTACCAAGCAAGCTTAAATAAATAAAATATATAATGTTTAAACATCAAATATAAAAATGAGCGATTAGAGTAAGCTTTACATATTTATACAAAAATCATAACCAAGTATGATAATATATTATTAAACTGAAAAAGTCAAATACTAAATTTATATAGATATGTGTTTCAAAAACAACAATCAGAAATGATACTAGTTTCATGAAACAATGCTTCTGAGAAATCCAAGAAAGAGATAGCTCCTTTCAAATATCCACAAGTGTAAAAATTTAAAATTGCAGTCTAAGTCTTTTTCATACAAACTCCATCCTCTTACTCAAAAATTCTTTGGGACTTATATACCTCAAAAGATTAACTGTCTTTGAGTTTTTCTAGGATCTATTTACAAAAATAGTAAAAACAGTCTCTTAACAGCTGTTAAGATAATTCATAACCATCCCCAGATTCCTTCTACTATAGACAAGACTTAATTTACACCAAAATAGTCACCTAGAAGAATGATCTTCCAATGAAACAAACCATAATGTAACCATCCAGAATATATGCCAGCTATCAATGCAAAAGCAGCTTCAAAGACACATACTAGTTAGCAAAACCATCTCCATTCGATTCGGTGTATTTATATCATAAGTACACCTGTAGCAAACAATTAAAATATAAGTTCCTCATTAAATTATGATTACGATTATAACAAGAGAATAAAATAAAAATATTAATCAATCCTATAGAATCTTCGATTATGTAGGATGTTCATTAAATTGCTCATTTACCTGTCACAATCAAAATCATAAAAAAGAAAACAGAATAAATTGTTAAGTTGCGATTTGTAGCTTAATGGCTTTCCTTGCCTCTGATAGCTTAGCTCTGAGTTTTAGGATTTTTTCTTCATGGCTTTTTTCATTCTTCAGCAATTTTTCAATTGACGCAGCTAACAACTGCTTCTTTGATTTATATCTATCCTTATTTGCCTTCATTTGTTGCCATCTATCTACCCACATAAGTAATTTATTCTTCTACTGATGTAACTCTATTTTCAAAATACCACGAGCTTCTTCTACTTCTTTTAACCGCTTATCCTTATGTTGCTGGGAAAGTTTGATTGACAGGTTTGCAGCCTTTAAAGTCTCTTCTAAAGAACACTCATCATTCAATGTTGGCTTAAACTGAACTTCATGTTCTAGTTGTGCCGGTAATGGTGAATTATCCACAGAATTACCGTGATTACTACTCTGCTCATGTTCAAAATATTTGAATGGGGTTTCATGAGGAGGATATTCATTTTCTTATTCACTATCA
The DNA here is from genome assembly GCA_001517045.1 of Pseudotsuga menziesii. Classification (NCBI taxonomy): domain Eukaryota; kingdom Viridiplantae; phylum Streptophyta; class Pinopsida; order Pinales; family Pinaceae; genus Pseudotsuga; species Pseudotsuga menziesii. The sequence goes on from LPNX010578299.1 coordinate 357,148, forward strand.
TCCTTAACAAAGATAGGTTCACTATTCTGTTCCATAGTCTTTGGAATTGAAAGACTTACCATACTTCTAGTAAATCTTCGACTTGTTGTTTCATATTTTCTCATAACTGGTTCAAGAAGTTTATTGTCATCTTTGAGATTTACTCTCCTTAACTCATTCTTACCCTACCCTAACATTGTCTTACGATGCGAATCAAAAGATAAGTTAACAGAGTGTGTATTGAATAGGATTTCACCTTTGTCTTTCACTTCATTTTTCTCCTTGGGTTACTTGGGAGAGTTTGAAGTATTGAACTCTTGAATTTCATCTATCATACAGAGTTTATCAAGCCCTTCATGATCAGCTAAAAGATCAGACTATTCATTTACTTCTTTTTCCAAAGGCCTTCTTCGTTGAATACGAGTTTTGGGTAAGCAAGTTAACCCAAAACCATTATCACTTAAAAACTCATCCCATGTTCTACTCATCATAGCTAATTGATACTGAACCAAAATTTTAATTAGGCCATAATGAAATAGACTATGACTTTGATTCACGGTAGTTCGTTGGACTGTTATAGCCATTCTATGTAGACTATGAAGCAGAAAATAGAATAATTCAATTTTGAAACAGTAAAATCCATTAAAATCCTAAGATGGTATAAATGAACATTTGAGTAACGGCCATCGCAAGAAATATACCCAGAAATAACCTGAAAAGGGAGACACCATTGAGTCTTCAAATATTTTACTAGAAAACAGAGTTTAAGAAGAAATTGTTTAAACTTCTTCTTGTCTATTTTTCGACCCTTTAAACTAGCGTTCTTCGTGTCGAGGAAGCTTAGTGGCCTTGGAAATAAACTCTTCATCCACAACTAACTGTAAGTCACCAATTTGAGCAGTATTCCCATCAAAGGATAGCATGAATTGTCGAGTGAATTCTTCATTATGGCCATTGAAACTACAAAAGAATAGTTTCCAACCATTCTTTTCAAATAAATCCATAGCTACAGGATCCATTTCCAACATTTCCGGTCCTAAAACTTCGAAACAACTCAGAGGTGCCATTTTCTCAACTACAGGTTCTTCTTTGGGTGAAGGGCTAAAGGGTGTCGTGAATACAGAGGGAATGGGTATACACAATTTGACAGGCATGTCGAAAACCCTCAAATGATTCAAAATTGAAACCCTAAATTCATGCATGACTATCATAACTCTGTTAAAACAAAATCAATTCCAAAAACATAATGATCTCATATGCGAAATCATAACTTTGAAAACAAATCATAATACATCATAAATGGACTGTCATGTTGGAATCATATTGATACGCAATATAGTAGACGGTTGTCAATTCATAGCATGGAAATCGACGGGTGTTAAAATGTACAAAAATGTGTCAAATCCATTCATCTCCAACTCTGAATTCTGTCATGATTAAATTAATATGTGGAAACTAGATGAACTGTCAGCTGGAGCGATAGGAAACTTTGTGTTCATGAAACATTATGGTTCGTAGATTTTTATGAAGTCGATGAAATCATCAAACTCTATACCAATGAGAACATAAATCAAATCTCTTGAAGCTTAGTTCATAATGATTCTGATTGGGATCAAGTTAGACCAGCACGATGAATCCATATAACATTAAAGGTTGATTCAAACCATTAAACCATTGTAATGAGGATATTTCAACTAATTTCAATTTTCATTATGATCATCACATAAGATTTTGGATTTAATAGTTCGACATGAAATCAAAAAGCAAAGATTAAAATTATATTTACAATGCTAAGTTTATTTATTTAGAAAATTAAAACATGGCTTATATACTACCATTATAACATGAATATTTACCAAGGGTTGAAATATATAATAAAATAAATTAATCAACCCTAAGCAAATATATATAGACATGTAACTTAGCCTTAGAAAAGCATATCTTAAAGATTTCAAAAATGAAAAATAAAAGGAATTTAATAGAAAGCAAACAAAATGAGAAATTATAAAATTCCATTCAAGCATTGTGAATCAACAAATAATAATGATAAGAAGCACATGAGTTATATAATTATATAAAATAGTAATGAAAATTGATCATATCTTAACAGATGCTAGATAATGAAATTGTAGAACACCCATCTTGAAGCAAAATTATTCCCTAAACTTACTTCAATCATATTATCCCTTGTGATTGAGAGTGCCTTCAGAATCAAAGATTCTAAAGGCACTCTTAAATAATTTTGTGATAAATTATAAAAGAGAACTGATCAATTTTATTCAATCAAAGTAGAAAGAATTTGAGAGGGTTGTTTCCTACCAACAAGTTGTAATTAGTAGAATCTCTACAAGAGATTACAATTCCTATAGAGTCTATATTACTTATAAAATCCTTTGAAGACCTCAAAGAGTTACAAAGGTAAGGATTTATCTATTGGTGTGTAGTCTTATGAGTGTAGATTCATGTAATAGAGTGATTGGATGCATGAACACTTGAGGAAGTAGGAGCATAAGCAACTTAAGGATTATAGTTCATGGTTGTGGGAAAGCATATGCCTAAGAAGAGAAACCATCCGAAATATGAACATGGAGTCTTAAAATCTCCATACTAGGATTTGAAACATATTTAGATTAAAAAAAATTATAGTTTATGAGACCACACCCTTCCGGGAATCAGGAAAGAAGTTCGTTGAATGTAGGTCCAAGTGGGGCTTGCTATAAACTTTTGATCAAGACACACATGAATAATGGAGCGATTATTCTAGGTTGGAATATTATTATCGTGTTGAGGCCTGGAAAATCGTAGGTAACAATAGTAGGGATTCTCCCCAATAAGTGTTCCCAATTAGCTCGATTATTGTTTGGTATGGGGAATCCGTTCGATTTGTGGTCCGGCTACCGTGGGTCAAGTAACGGTTAAAGCTTGATTTACCTATTGTGGCTCAGTCCACCATGTATATATATATATA
>LPNX010578299.1:361113-387382 GCA_001517045.1 Pseudotsuga menziesii
CTCTCATCTTACCTCTTTCGTTTCTAAATCATGAACAGGAAAATAAATTATACTAGCGCTAACTAAATCTATCTAGCCTATCCCTAGGGAGCAATACTGTAATTAATAATTAGTAATGTACTGTATAACATGCATTTAGAATACTACAGATAGCTATTCATATTTCAAATACACGAATATAATAGACATATAACCAAAGAGATAGCTCATTGTCAATTAAAACATTCATTACTCAGATATGATGTGGAAATTTCACAGAACTAAAGAGGAAAACATTCACAACATGAAATAATTCGTGAGTTGGAACGATCTCATAGTTCATAGAAATAAGCTGAAACAGAAGTAGTTCACATTCAACCAGTCTATGGCTAGCACTTAAAACTCCACAACTCTTTCTCCAATCGAAAATATAAACTCTTTATTATAAGATGAAATAGTTATTCTTATAATAACATTGCACAAAGATAGTCTGAAAAAAAGGTCCTCCTTACATCTAATTTTACTCTATTTATGCAAAAAACAAAAACTCTTGAACTACCCTCTTTGCCTTTTGGGCTTCCCCTAACCTTCCCTTTACAAAATTTTGTCTTCTAGCATATGGACTCAGAAAAATATAAATACAATATATTACATAATCCATTGTTTGAAATGATCCAACTAGGATGGCCCAACTTGCTCATTCATAAATTTCTTGTACGCATTTGCATCTGTTTCTATGTTTTCAAAACCAGAAGGTTCTAAAAATCTTATAGTAATCTCATATCTAGCAGCTTGAGACTTTATATTCACCATTTTGGCCAAAATCAGGTGAAGCTGGTCTTCCAATAAGTGATTTCTAACTACTGCCTACGCTATTGCGGTTTTGAGCACTTTCTCATCTAATCCCTTGACTAGATGAATAGCTTGTTCATCCTCCTGCCATCGTTCCTACAATTGCTTCAAAAACATTTCATGATCGAGAAACTCTTCTAACTTTCTTTTAGTAGTGGTATAACACCGATTATAGGTTAGGAGAACTTTCCTACATAATTTTGCACAAGCACTCTTCGTCCTCCTAATTGTCTTTACTAGTTCTTTTGCTGCTTTACTTTGCAAATTCGATCAAATCATACTCTAGATTTATCATATCTAAGTCTTTAATGGGTATATCCATGAGAGGCTCCTTATTTGTTTCTAACCATGTCATCCGTCCTTGTAGGGCCTCCAGGATATCCTGTGTCCTATCTAAGAAATAGGAAGCCATATTTATAATTTCCTCCAATCTTATTTCTACCTGATGAACCTTTAACCTCTCTTCCACCATCTGAAGTTCTATTTGATGAATCTTATTCCTCAATGTAAGGGCATGTTTCTTCAAGGTTCAATATCTACTTTCTGCTCCATGGTTGTCTTTAATGAGACTTCTAGTGAAGTTTTCTCATTTTCCAAGTTTACTACCTGAATCTCATACAGCTTAGCTTTCCCCTCCGCAGTATTCTTTTTCCTTTCCAATTCTTCCACCTTATCCTCTAACTGTCCCTTCTCTTGATTCAACTCTTCAATTGACAATTTCAGATTATCTCTTTCTTCCTCCAAAACATGATGTCTCTGCTGGAGTTTTCCAAAATCTGCCAAGATGACCTTAGACTCCTTTTCTATATTACTTGTGGATAACACCAAATCATCTTTATCTGATCATAGAGTCTGGCACTCTTCCTTGGACACCTCCATTTCATTAATCATATATTCATACCTTCTCTTTAAATTCTAACTTTCATTCCTTTACTTTCTTAAGGTCTCTTTCAACTGTGTAACCTTGTTTTGGATTGCTCTAAATATGTCATTATTCTATCCACATTATCTTCAGTAGCTAGGGATAGTGCTAACATAGCCATTTCCATTAATCACAGATCTTTGTCGATGCCGTGAACCACTGCTTTATCAGTCACCATCACTATTGTCTTACCTCCAGTGTTCACCTTTTTCTCTGTTCTTTTAACAATCCTCTTTTTAACTTGTCATAGAAAGTAGTGTTTAAATCAGGCACTTCCTCCCCTTCAGTGGGAATAAAAGGAATCAACTCAATCCCAGATATTGACAATGGATTCCTTCTTGCTATACTACTAGATGGAATAGCGGGTTCTAATGGATCAACATCAGATTGAGTTTGTCCTTGCTCACCATAATCTTGTTCTTCTTCTACCTTTTGTCTCAATTCTTCAACTACCTTTTTTGTTTTCTCTTTTCCTATATCAATAGTTTCTAATCTCAATCCCTCACTTTATTTCTGCATTTTCTTTATTTCTTCTTCTGCTTTTCTTTTCTTTTCTTTTCTTCTTCTATCTTCTTCATCGCCTCTTCTGGTGTCTTTCTCTTTTCTTCTTCTTTGGCTCGCAACCAATTCTCTGCTTCCTGTGCTAACCCGTGAGCTTCTTCCTACCTTTTCTTTACTTCTTCTTCTTCTTTCCTTTTAAGTTTCTCAACATCTTTTCCTTTCCCACCAATAGTAGTTATCTTTTGTTTGAATCTTCTCCTAAAAGTTGTCATGTTTTGAGCATTCTGGAAGACCTCTTCATCTTTATCCCAGAAATATGTATACTCAAAATGCACTCTAGCTACTGTGCAATAATCAGCAACTTTATCATCAGAGTCATTTCTATGGAAAATCATTTCACCGAAGTGAATACTCCAGTTCCTTAACAAATTCCACTGCAGTTTTTACCTTGGAAAATTTGTAACTCCCTATAAAAAAGGGGACTGCATGATACACTACCTTCTTCTGCTCAATAGGAAATTTCCCACTCCATCAATGTACAACTTTCTCACAGCCTCTTTATGGATCACATAGTCTGTAGAATACCTAGGTAGAAGGGAAGGGGCCCTTGAACCACCGTACATTCTTAACTACAATCCTTCTTCTGTCAAATAATAGTTCCCATTATTTTGCACAACTTTCAGAGCTTCCTTTGACATACAATTACATTCAACCAAGAAAATCAATGTATACAATGGCATAATGAAATTCTCACAAATATCCTTGTAATGGCTATGATATTTTTGAGCCCAGAATAATTTATAGGCAGCATACACAGGGGCTCGGTCTTTATCCCATTGGAACTTCAATGTTGGGAATGGCTGAGTACATAAAATGCAATCAATTAATATTGAACTCATATAAAATTCTATCTTCTTATAGGACACTCCTCCCAATGCTACACTTATACAAGCTGACAAGCTGTTGGACACTATATTTGCCCAATTAAAGATTGTACCTTGGGTGGCCACAAAAATTATCACTGGTACCCAACCTATTTTAAATCTTTTTCCATTATCCCTCCCGAAAATTCTGTTTAACATCAATGCAATTAACCTGTATGGAGAGCATAGGGTTGATGTCTCATACTCTCCGGAAGGCCTTGTACGGAAGTTTTTACATGGGATCATCATTTTTTTAACTGTTTCCACCATATTTAGGTTGATCTCTTTCAACCAACTCCCAATCAAATAGGTTTGTGGTGTTGGTAAATTATAAGCCATGGATACATAGGTTGGGATATATGCAGCATAACCCTACCTCGCAGTGTTGGCCAATATCATCCTCGTTACATCTGCCCTTGGTAGAATCCACCCTATCATCTTTGAATAGGGGAAAAGTTCAGGTCTGGTAGCCACCTTCATAATGGTTGATCTCTCAATGTTGGCATATATAGGAAGATCTTTCAACCCAGCTTCTGGAACACTCTGGTTTGAGATCATTCTAAATACCTCTCCCCATTTATACTATGGCTCAACTCCAGTAATGGATTTAGTATCTTCATAAATAACCTCAATTTTGGTTATTATCTCTACTTCTGGTTCCTCGTCAGCTGCTTGGGCCTTCTTTTTCTGCTTTCATGGAATATTGCTATGCTGATGATTAGCCTGTATTGATCATGCAAAAATAGCTTTAGTCCATTTTCTCAAGTAAACTATTACCATCCCATCAATATGCATGCAGAATAATTTTTCTCTTATCAAAACCAATGTTCCTTTTGGATGAGAAGCTCTAAAAAACGGTAAACTTGTAAAACCTATCTACCCTAAATATGTGAAAATTTATGCTTGGGCTAACTCTATATCTTCACAAAAACCTTATGTCTACGGGTAGAAATATCGACTGAGAAAAAATGCTTAAACCCGCAGATCGCTAAAAAACCCCAAAACCTCCTCTGTAAAACTGAAAAATCCTCCCACATCCTAGGGAAACCTATTGCTGCTCTCACCATGGCTGCGCAGCCTGTGGTTTAAAATGGTGCAAGAAAGAAGGGAGTGATGTAGATGGAAAAATGCTCATCTACACCCTACCCTTACTTTCTTAACAATTGTCAAAGAGGCACTCGTGACTGTTAATCAATCAGATACTGGGAAAGAATAAACAAGATGATGGGTTGCTCGGTGAAATGACGCTTACAAAGCAAATAAGGAAAACCCTAGAAAATAAAATGACTGCCGCAAAACCCTACAGGATAACCAATACCTTAACCCTAAGCAATTTTATGGATAAAACAAAACGATACTGAGAGAAGAGGTTAAGGTAGATCCTACCTGGAAAAATCCACGAATGACCTAGACAAAAATGACCTCCACTAGTAAACGAATCGTCCAGACAGTTGAAAGCTGCACAAAATCCAATAGGAAACAAACATGAGTGATAATGACCAAGAAAAACAAACCTTCATGGATTTATAAGCTCGACCAAGGATATGGTTAATCAGGTGAGAAAGAAATGTTAAGCCGACATAGGAACCATACTCCTAAGAAGACCTGGTACGTCGGATTGATTCAGCACTTCATATCTGGGATATCAGAGGGAAAACATTGAAATGCTAAAAACCATATCGGCAGCCAAAACCACTAACTCATCTCGGTATCAGTGGTAACAACGTGAAGCATCAAATGGATTCAGCACTGTTCCTCTGCAACATCGGCCGACGGAACCATAAACCCTTGGCTCATTCCAATAGACACAGCCGATACAGTGAGAGCGACTCACCAAACTCATCAGATATCGAAGCCTAATATACAAATGGGGATGCAAAAACATCAGAAATACTCTAGACTAAGCTTCTGAAATATTGGCAAAAAGCTTTTGATACAATAGGCGAAACGACATCCGATATATCGGCTAAAAACCTCGAAATTCTTCCAATGGCACATCGGGGAGCTAGTTAACTATGGATCTGATGCATCGGAAACATAGTCAACTGTGCATCCGATAAAAGTAGAAAAACTCTCAACTTTTTCCAAAATTTCAAGTCACGGGAAAGATTTTAGTAAAGTCATGAGATTCTTCAAGCTTTCTAAATACTAAAAGAAAAGGAGGGGCCCTAAAACTTAATAATTTTTTGGGGTAAATAGTTGCAGCTGCGACAATTGGCGACTACCTGGAAGACACAGATCTCTGAAAAACTTATCTTTTGAGACAATAGGCTATTTTGACAGTATCGCTTTATTAGGTTTCTTTAAGATATCTGGATTTCTAGAACTTGAAGCATTGATGATGGTCCAAATTGAAGGAAGGGGAACTAGGATTTCAAGTCCCGATAACTCTTCTGAGGCCTAAGATATCAATTTTGTTTTACCTCTACCTTTGGATAGCTTCCAACTTAGACACCACAGGATTGTAACAGATGGTAAACAGATATATCCGTTTGTTCCTCATTCCCATGCCAAATTTGCATTCTTTTGATGCTTCCGGACTTTTGTCCTTTTGAGTCCACCTTAATTGTTTTATTTCTGAATTTTAGTTCAAGCCCCTCTATCCATAGTGTCCTTTTGTGTGAGAGATATTTTGATTTCAACTCACAGATGGAGAAGAAATTTTTAGCAATCTTATTCAAACTGATTTTGTTGAGTATGTGTTTTGACATATATTTGCTTTTTGGGAGATCTTGACTCTTTTTATCCTTTGGCTTTCATTTGTGGCATGGGATCATTTCAATATAATAAGATTTTTTACCCTGCTTTCTTTCCATGTGTCTTTTGCTGTTAACCTCCTAGAACAGTCTTTAGTGTGAAATGAATAGAGCCTCAAAATAGTATTCTAGACTTTTCTTTCCTTAGTTAGTTTACAGGGATTAAACAGGACTTCAATGTGTTCATAATCTACTCAGATCATCTGCTAATCTTAAAGAATTTTTTGAACATTATGTATATGTAAATTGTAAGCAGTCTTTGATCCAAATATTTTAGTTTACTCAGAACTCTGATGAACTCCAAAACCAAGAGTTGTGTTGATTTATTGAAACCTAAGGCAAACCAAGATTTACAAGCAATCAAAATTTGAGCAAATAAAAGTAAATCAACTGAAACTAATCTGGCCAAAGAAAACAAAAACAAATCAAACCATTTATTTATGTACAAGAAAAACAAAAATCAAAACCATTAAGAAAAATAAGGCTTGAGAACTAAACCATTTACTAGTAAGTTCTCCTCCCACCCCTGTAAGTCTCACAATTTGTAAGTTGAGGGGCCTATCTTCTCTGCAATTTGAAAAGGGTCTATCCATACTTGCTGAAATTTAGTGTGCTTTCCCTTCTCATCATGCAAGTGATCCCACTTAAGAACCAAATCACCTACCTCGAATTCCTTTTTCCCGGCTTTATGTTTGTCAAACCATCTCTTCACCATCTCTTGTTGATGTTTAAATCTTTCTCGGGCTTTGGACCTAGACTCCTCTAACTTCAGCAGATTATGAATTCGGATTTGCAGAATTTCATTATCAGTACCCCTGGAGTCTTGGGCTAGTTTGGAATATGGCAAAAAAATATTAGGAGGTAAGATAGCTTCTTTCCCATAGACAAGAGTGTAGGGTGACACACCTAAGGAATTATTGGGTGTGACTCTATCAGCCCAGAGTGCATTAGGCAAAGCTAGATGCCATCTCTTTTGATTTTCTATAACCATTTTCTTTAAAATTCTAATCAGGTTTTTATTTGTGGATTATGCTAAACCATTTCCTTGTGGATAGTAGTTTGTATAGTAGTGTAGCTTAATTCCTTTTTCATTAGCAAATGCAATCAATTTAATGGATGAAAAATATGAAGCATTATCAAAAACCAGGGAAATTGGAACCTCAAACTTGGTCATAATACGATCTTGCAGAAAGTCCATAACTGCATATTCATTTACTTTATGTAACTGTTACGGAGAGAAATTCCTATGGCTTGGGGTACCACAACAGATAGCTTGACTCTAGACATAAATCCTTTCCTATATGAAAGAGAAACCAAATATCTAACACTAAAGAATCTCAATTCGTACCTTATTTCGAACGGTTGATGTAGATCACCATTGAGCTTTCCAACTCCATCTTGAATTTATAAATTGCTTCCTCAACGTTCAATAAACAAGACAAGCATGCTATATATAATCGCGTTAGACCTACTCTAGCATATATAATCAATAACATATAAGCATTTGAAATCATCCATGGATCAAATATTCATTCAAATACACATTATTGGATAGGAAAAGATATTTCTATTAATATAAAATAGAGATTACAATAGAGACAACCTCTTTCGGCACGTCTGTGAATTGGATAAACTAAGTCCCCCACTTGGGCCTCCACCACTTCAATCCTCCATCTCTCAATAGCAAGATCACAAGCAAAAGGTAATATTGGGAAGAACACAAAAGTGCTCCAAGGGACAAAGGGATGCAGACTCAAGTATAAGTTCCGGCAACAATGGACTATAGTTTTCTTGCTCTCAATTCCTCATGCCTTCAATGTATCCAAAGGGTTCCTTATATAGCTCTTCAATGGAGTAATGAAAGGTCAAATCCGAGCGATCTCAAGGCATATGGAAGGCCAAGAGACAAGTGAGTCAGATCCACATCAAGGAAAACTCCAAAAGAATTTGGCATTTTTCACACATCCCGATGTATGCGGTTTTAGGGGTCAAACCTACGTATATACGGGATAAAGGGTTTAAAAGTCGCGTATGGCAATATTTGCATGTTTTTAGGGATGATCTTGGAAACATGAAAGGAACAAAAATGGTCCATGGGGTCTAAGGAGTCTGCAAAGGGACAGGGAATGCCATAAAAATGTGATTCACCATGTGTGGTAAAATCAGCTATAACAGATGCCCCCTAATGTGTGAGGTCATAAGGGTCATACGATAGCTGAAATACATTATAAGTCCATCCCAGAAGTGAAGTGATGAAGAACCCAGTGGAAGAATCAAGCATCCAATTAGCACTATACAATGATACAACTCTTCACATAACTGCAAATACATATAACAGTCCCGGATACATAAGAGTACAATGGCCATGAATAGGCATGATACAATATGACATATGTGGTCATCGCTACGTACAATATAAATAGATCAGAATCTCCATGATGAAGGTATACAAAAGATCATGATCTCCATGAAGACTGAAGATATATAATGGATCAAGATCTCCATAATGCCTGGAAATGTCTGACATATACTGGAATCAAGTCACGAGAGCTAAAATCTCATGAACACTGGCATGATCAAGGAGGTAGCATATAGGATATGCCACCAGTCTGGAAGGTATTCTACACAAACCGCTATGAGTACATGTCCTACTATGTGAATAGAGGTGTTGAGGTCGAACATAGTAGTCCATCATTTGATTACCGGTCATTGATGTATACCGTTAACAGACGCAAGATCACCCACCGATAATCAAAATGGGAGTCAAGGTACTAGAGTGAAAACTAACAAGTGTGAATAAATGTGTTGAGGTCGAACACTTTAGAGAATCCATCAATCAAGGGACATTGATGTATTCCCAAAATACTGTCGATGGCGAGACAACCTGCCACTAATGACTGTAAGTCTCAAGGCACTCAAAAATGACTCTAGATTCCTATCCCAGAATAAATGATCTGAAGTCGATGGGATGAAATCCACTGGAAGAAGGGCATTAAGGCATCCCCCATCATCCAACATGAGGTACTCAGCAAAGTTGTATAATGTGGAAGGACTCAATCATAAGGTGCACGAACCAGTAACTGCATTGGGAATGGGCGACATGCAAAGTCAAGATAACTGAGGAATGGTCGACTTAGGTTTCAACTTCCTTTGAACAAGAGCATAAAGGTGAATGGTGACTGACTGTAGGTAGCATAGACTCAATATGCAAACTGGGACATCTCTGCGACACAGGAGGCATCAACAGAGGCTCCATAGGGACTGGAATCTTAACCAGTCGGTGGAGATAAACTCAGATAAATGAGTACATCTCATAAAGTCAAACTATTAACCCAACCAATCGATGTGATATACAGTGCTCTGTTCGAAGGAGACATGAATCGACTGCTGCCAAAGATAACATCTTTTCTTGTCCGGCTTTTTTGTTTTTTAATTTTTTTGGGACTTTTTCAAATCTTTGAAAAGTTTGAAAAAGAATAAAAATTCTTTAAAGTTACAGACTAGGAGGAGACGAGTGTCAAATGGGCAAACAAACTAGTTCCAAGCAGTGGAACATACCTATGCTCAATGCAAGGATACATGTGTAGGATAGCGACACTCAGGGTAAAGTCCCCTCCAGGTAAGAATAGGGAATCAAGCTACAAAGGATATATAAAATGGCTCTATGTGGCTAGACATGAGACAAGCTTGGGCTACATGGCTGATACTCAAAGTCAGGGAAGCTAGCATAAGGCTCAATGAGGCAGGAAAAGCTCATGATAATGCAATTACAACTTGACATAAGGGATTCCGGGGGAAAAAGGCCATCAAAAGATCAAGAGGAGTATGAGGCTCTTGTGAAATGTCATGGAAATACTATACAACGGACTCCCACACCCTAAAGGACAAAGCTGTCGGCATGGGCACCAAATGAAAATAAGGAGCTAACTAGGGTACCCATGTAAGGTCAAGCTCTACCATTCTAATCATGCCACTTCTAAAACAGCAAGAAGGTTCCATGACAAGATAGAATGGGTTTGTACCTATGGTTATAATGAAACGGTCATAAGGTCATGCAAAATGCAAAGGGAGGTGAAACCTAACCTATATGCTATTTTAAGCATGATACCTAAAATTGGCACGAACGGGTCAAAACCATGGTCAAAACGGTGCTCAAAACGGTCTCCTACATCATATATTAGTCAAAAACAATCCAAAAGGGTCAGAAACAGTCCGAAACTATAGAAAAGGGGGTAAAAATTTGAAAAAAATTGAAAAAAATCTATAAATAGTAAAAAATTCAAAACATTATATAACATTTGAAATTTTTACCCAATTGAGCTCAGAACTTCAAATGTGAATTCTGGGAGATCCAGCCGACGGAATCTGACACCATTTTTTCTAGGTAATTTCCCATGCCCTGCTCTTTCATTTTAATGTAAATTTTTCAACTTTGCATGGTCCAATTTGATTTCTAGGCCACCCTAAAGTATGCGCCATGGCCCATGCGAAAATTGAGGATTTTTCCGCATATAGGGCTGGATATACAAGGAAAAAGGCCTCAAAGTCACATACATACGTGGCTCTTTAGTAAATAGACGGGTGTGCAACTGCGTTCAAGTTTTCTAAGACTTCTAATGACCCAAACTTGAATTAAATGTGCAGGATGGTTCTAGAATGGAGGGAACGTGAGCACAGGGATGTAGAAGAAGCAGTACGGGGTGATCTAATGGCACAACAGGCTCTTTGTGCATGCGAGCTATACAAGTTTTGGTGTCTTGGTGGCTTAAGGGCCAAACCAAGACTATTGCAGATGTTAGTAGACTACTAGGATCCTGACTCAGAGTCTTTCCAGATTGACAGGATGTCCCTCACCATAGAAGTGGAGGACATATACTTTATTGCTGGATTGTATCAAAGGGGGGAAGTGGTGAACCTACATTCTCGCGGGCCCGGAGGTGGCCTCACTATAGATGAGTACATATCAATGTATTGTTATCTAGACATGGAGAAGGTTGGGAGTCAGATCCCAACTAAGTCCATACAAGTGCTAGGCCTAAAGGCCATACTACTGACACTTGGAAGGATAGCAGGGCTAGCCTCACTCCACTAGACCTCACGGCCTCTGATGTTCTATGTAGTGGAGTGTATGAGACCCATGGTTTATGACTGGAGCACTGCACTATTCAACAACATGAAGCACCAACTCAGTGAGTGCAATATGGGCAGAGTACGAAACTTTGGTTTTAGTAGCATACTAAGCACGTTTTTCTTTAAGCGTGTTCCAGGATTGATCCCTAGAGTTGATGTTCCTCTTCACGGGGTTCGAGATCCGGCCCAACGACGTTGGGCAAATGCGATGCGAAGACTGGGTGGAGGTAAGGTGTCCAAACCCTATCCAGTTGATTTCTTTCCATGGTGGAGGCGGCAGATAGTTTCCATCGATGACTACCCCTATGTGGGGATAGATTTTCGGGGAGATCCCGACATGCCACTACCACCACGATCGACATACGGTGACATTGGTAATGAATCCCAACCCTCTTTTTAAGTTTTTTGAGTTCTTAAATTTTTTTTGTGTTTTTTGATATATGGAATCAAAAAGACATGTTTTTGTGTGACAACACATAGTGACATCCTGTCATATGTATGCATATGTAGGACCACGGCAACCTAAAGGCTTCCCTCATCATAGACGAAGGGGAAGAAGAGATGATATTATGGGTGTTGATGCAGAGCGAACGCTCCAAAGCATTCATACCAACTTCGTGTGGCTGACACATAGGGTACCCATGGCGCAGGTCGAGGACCTACTTGAGGCCATGCAGCGTTAGGTGGTGGGTGTGCCATGAGCATGGGTGCAGTTGTTTCGATGGCTAGCTAAAGCTGTGGTGACATTCCATGATCAGAACCCCCCTCCTCCTCTCTAGGCTTAGATACCTGGGAGCGATACATTTTGTACTACCGTGTATTTATATTTTGGTGGCTCAGAAGCCCCATTTTTGTATTATGACACTATGTATTATCACATTTTGGATGTTTAATGAAAAACTTTTATGATGATCGGTTTATTTATTTACATGTGTAAAATGTATGTTTGTGATGAGCTTATTTTCTATGAAACAAATGCCAATCTAACACGTAGTTAGCATATGAGTCAGCAACTTGATTATAAATTCTTGGAACATGTATGTATGTTATGTTGTCAAATTATCTTTCTAACAATATTACACGTAAGAATCTCCATAATAATGTTGGATCTCTAACATGATACAAGCCTAGTAAGCTGTGACACTACTAACTCCAAATCAAGACGTACCTCAAGAGATAGAACACCATGTGAAATGGCATCCCGTAGAAGCTCGATAACAGCACTATATTCAGTAACATTGTTTGAAGAGGGTCATAAACATATGCCTCCTGAAGACAATACGTAACCCATAGGAATATAAATCACCCAAGCGGCAGAGACTGAGTGTTGAGTGTGACGGCTTGCACCATCCACAAATCCTATATAGATGGAAGACTCCATTAATATCTACCATAAGAAATGGAAGCTAATCAACAAACCCGATCACCATAAGAAAAACCTAACTATGCAAAATGTTGTACAATAATATACAATAGTCAGCCTTGGCTGAAAATCATGCATAGTACTTTTTAAGATAGATCATATTCCTAGGCTCCGCCAAGGCTGTCCCTTCGTAATCTACTAGATCATAAGCACCCTTCTCTAACACACATTTAACCACGTAAGGACCATGCCATATGGGGTTGAATTTTCCTGCCCCTAAGGTTTCTTTAGCTTGGTCCCACAAAAGGACCAAATCTCCTTCTCTAAACTTCCTTGGACAGACAAATTTATCATACTGGACCTTAATGTGATGCTTATTCACCTCTAGAGCCACTAAAGCATCTCAATGCTGCTCATCAAGCTACTCTAAATTGACCAAACGTTCCTCCAATGGGGAAGTGTCTGGTAAGAGCTCTATGGCTAGCTTCAAAGAAGGGATTTCACACTCAACTGGCAATACAGAATCCACTCCATGTATAAGTTGATATGGAGGAAAATCGGTGATTGTCTTAACCGCGGTCCTATAAGCCCACAAAGTAGGATATAACATGATATGCCAAATGGTCTTGCTTTGTGCGATGGTTCGTTGGAGAATGGACTTGAGTGATTTGTTCACTGCTTCAACCTGTCCATTCGCTTGAGGGTAATAAGAAGAAGAATGCCCCTGCTTATACCCTAACTTTGAGGCCAACTCTTCCATCATCCGATTCTGAAAGTGCCTACCATGGTTAGTGACAATCTCTTTCAGAATACCAAACCGAGTAATAATCTGGTTGAATAGGAAGTGTGCAACTGTCTCACCATCGGATTTAATTATGGGCATAACCTCATCCCATTTCGTGAAGTAATCAATAGCCACGATAATATGATGATGCCCCCTAGCTGAAGCTGGGTTGCAATCCATGAAATCAAGCCCCCACTTAATGAAGGGACCGATGGTGATAATTGGGTGTAACGGGGAAGGATGCGAGCGCATATTACGTGCAAACACCTGGCAAGGATGGAACTTCTTAACCGCATTAACACAATTTTTAAAGATCGACGGCCAAAAATAATCCGCTCTCAATATTTTTTGGGCTGTAGAAATCCCAGATAAATGACCACCACACTCCTCTCCATGGAAATCATTCAGCACAAGCTCAACCTCTTCATGAGTTAAACAACGACGTAAAATGGAATCTACCCCATGGCAATACAATGTGTTATCCACTATGAGGTAATTCTTGGATACGTGAGTAATCGTCATCGTTCATCCCGTGAAAGGTGAGTAGGGACCTTCAATGTTTGTAAATATATGATAATATCCCCATACCATGGATCCAAAGTTGAGATTAAGAAGATGTGCTCATCAACAAACGTATCTTCACAAGCCTCCACCTCCTCCTCGCTCGGGAAATTAGATATAAGCTACGCAAAAATCAATGATTTCTTCAATTTTGTCGAAACAAACTTGAGATCGAATTCTTGAAAGATGACAATCCACTTATTATACTTTTCCCCTATTATCCTTCTAGTGAGGATGAACTGAAATGAATTGACATGGGCAACCACCAAGGTCTCATGAAGGAGAATATAATGTCTCAATCTTTGAACTGCATGAACGGTAGCTAAGGCAAGCTTCTCTGCATGGGAATAACGGACTTCCACATCTATAAGGTTCCGACTCAGATAATATATGACATTCTCTTGGAGCTCCTCATCCTCTTGAACCAAAACCATACCAATCGTCTCCATAGACGTGACCACATAAAGAAGAAAATCATGGTTATAGTCAGGTGGACTAATCACCAGGGCCGATGCTAAGGCTTGCTTAAGCGCATCAAAGGAATCCTAGGCTCACTCATCCTAGCAAAAGGTAGTGTCCTTCTTCAAAAAAAGCATAAAGCCTCTAGTCAAATTGGCAAAGTTCATGAGAAATCTTCGTAAGAAGTTTTCCATGCCCTGCAAACATTGAAGATGTCTAATGTTTTTCGGGGGAGACAATTGAAGTATTTCCTCAACCTTCAAAGGGTCGACTCTTATACCCTCTTTGGAGACAATTAACCCTAATAAGTGACCAGACTTCATGCAAAAGATGCACTTGTGAGGATTTAACCTGACCAAATAATGTCAGCACCTTTCGAACACTAATCTCAAATGGTAGGAATGACGCATCCTTTGATGAGAATGAGCAGCAAGGTCATCCAAAAAGACTTCAATAATCGATTTGAGATCATGGAAGATCAAGGTCATAGCCTGTTGAAAAGTGGCTTTGGCGTTTCTAAGGCCGAAAGGCATCTTCCGATATGCAAAGGTACCCCAAGGACAAACAAAGGCAGTCTTATGTTGGTCCTCAGGTTTGATCTGTATCTGATTGTATCAAGAAAAACTGTCCATAAAGGAAAATACCTCGCTTCCCACACACTCATCCAAAATTTGATCAATAAATGGTGTGGGAAAATTATCCTTAGGACAGGCACGATTCAAGTCATGGAAATTAGTGCATATATGGATCATTCCCTGCTTCTTATCAACTAAAACGGGGTTTGAAACCCACTCTGTCAAGGGAATGGGATAGATAAAACTGGCATTCAACATATTTTCTATCTCAGCCTTAATCGCGGGTGCTTTCCTAGGATTCACTACATGCAAGCATTGTCAAACAGGCTTAGCATTGGGATAAGTTTTAATTTCATGATCAACAATGCAAGGGTCGATACCTGGCATTTCCTCGTATGACCAAGCAAATACATCACAAAATTCTTTAAACAGCTTGGCATACTCTTGAATCTTAGCATGGGAACATTCTGCCCCAATATAGACATTCTCAATCTTGTCAAGATCGCGAGAGATATTTATAGAAATGGTAGGAGATATATTTTCCATGTTTCCATCAGCCATCGGACTAGGAGAGCTTAATGGAACCACGGGACTACCAATTCTCTCACTAAGAACCTCCCTAAAGTCCTCATACTCCAAACGGTCAAGCTAGGGAAGGAAGATCTATGATGCAACTCTTCCCAAGGTGGATCAACCCCAGACATAGCCTCGATAATAGCTTCATCTCAAGGAAAAACACTATCAAGGCAGTCATGTGCGTGAGAAGACCGAACTGCCCATGCAAGCAGCACATATGGGTCCTCCTCCTCTGTCCACGAAGAGGAAGGACTAGACTCTGCAACACATTCAAGATTAGCTTGATATGTTATCATAGTTGTAGGCAACAACACGTCCGTTCCAATGGGCTCACTCAAAGGACTTAGTGTAGGAAGAATCCAAGGATCTTCCATATGAGTGGTGCAAAAAGACACTAACCACAATGATGATGAAGCCTCACTGGAAGTAGACCCGTTCATAAGAATAGGTGCAAGACAACTAAATGATCCCATAAGGGATGGGTACATTCCCACACCCACACTCCCAGTTGTCGGATAAGAGTGCGCGACAATCGAGATAAAAGCTCCCGAAGATGCGGTAACACACGGATTCTTGAATGACATTTGATCAATCATAACTATCTTCCCATTAAATGGAAATCATACAACTTGGAATAGAGAAGAAGTTATGGCTTGCATAATGTACATCCAATTCCTACCCAATAATAGATTGTAGTCAAGGGGCACATCAACCACCTCGACCTCGATCGTGACAGTATTCCCTCCCAAATGGACCTTAAGAGAAGGAAGAATGTCATGTGGTCGAAACGATCTACCATCAAACACAGTAAACATGGTAGTGGATTTAGACAACTCAGGGGAACCCAAACCCTTCCAACACACCAAATACATCACAAAAGCAGCAGCACCTTCATCGATCACAGTGCACTTAACAGTCTTGTTAAGACATTCTATCAGAATCAAGAGATACACATAGTAAGGAAATCGAGGCTGTAGTCCCACGGTTTCAAAGTTGATGACAGAGGAAGAATTATCATCATTAACACCAAGAGAAGAAAGCAAAGCTTTCCTTTGTGAAGGAAAAATCTGAAGTACTTCGAGTGCAGACATCGCACAAGGAGTGTGGCCCAAATCCTCGACAACATAATAGTTCTGGGTGGCTTGGGCATTAGGAATTTGCTCGGAATTCTTAAGAACTCCCTTAGGAATGTGAGGAGAAACTTCAGGTTTATCCACAGGTTTTTCAATACCCAAAGGACTCTCGGGTGGAGCAGGTTCCTTTCCAAGGTCTGGTTGTGACGAACCATAGTCCTTCGCACAAGTCACAACCTTAGCAGCACGAACCATGTTGATGAACCATGACCACTACAAGCTTCCAGTAGATCTTGATCCCCACCAAACTGATCATGGGTCCTTGAGTTCATATTTTAATTATGAGGTAAAGGGTTAGTTAGCACAACTGGGCCCTGGGCTATGAACCTTGAGGCTTCTTCTATCTGAGGTCACAAGTGAGTGAGGTGGTCCTCCTTGCACAACTTGCAAGGAAAATTAACCTTACATTTAGGCTACTTGTCCCCCCGAGCATTTCGGGCTTTCTTGTCATTAGAATTGGCATTTCCATTCGTATTCCCATCCTTACGATTGTTTTTACCCTTCTTCTTATTCCTTCTGGGTTGCTAGTTACCCTTCTGGTCCGACGATTGTACCAAAAGCACACTTGCCATTTGGGTGGGTTGAGATGAAGGCATGCCTTGTCCCGAAGAAAATTGGTTGATAGATAATTGAATGACCTATTTCACAACCGAATCCACAGGTTTTGCACTCGTACAACCAACAATGTCGTCGGCATGTGGTCCAGGTTTAACCTTAGGGTCGAAACTAGAACACGGAGCATTAGGAATGATCTTATATAAAAAACTGGATTGAGCATAAATCAAGTCCAATTCCCGTGCCCTACAAATGGCTTGTTCCTCATTCTGAACTCTAGATGTAGAAACATCCTTCGCTATATAAGGTAGTAATGACTTAAGGAACCACTCAAGGAGAAAATATGGCAGTATGAAGGCTTTAATTAATCTCTTTCTTCTACGCCACTCTTGGATATGGTCCGAGATATGTGTGGCTTTATCTTGCTGAAATGTCAACAAGAGTTCAGTACCAACATCATAACGCACTGGTATCTAGAAGTGGTTGAGAAAAGTCATAGCTAGGGCATCGAACAAAGTGAATGCTCCCCTAGGTATTTCTATGTACCATTTTTGCGATAGGCCCAGTGAGGGTGCGTTGAAATGGCCTTAAACAGATCGAATCTTCATGTAAGGAGTTAGAAGAGCACCATAGGTGAAATGTAGTAACATGTTCACTTGGATCTTCTCCTGGTTTTCCCTCAAACTTGGGAATGTCTGAGGGAAGCTTCATAGGGACAGCTGGCTAAGCCGGGTCATAAGATATCGGATCGTTCATTAGTCTTGACAAGCCAAGCAGATTTAACGTTGCAAGGAAAGGGAGCCTAGGTTGAGCAGGTCTATGAGGCAATCCCTGATAATTTTGGTTCACACAGGAGTGATTACCATAACCACCATGGCCATGGCCATAGTATCCTCCTCCTGTTTGACCCGTGTAGGGTGGCATGGAAGCACCATAATGTGGTGTACCTTGACTATTTGGGGCTACAAAGCCATAATTCAGGGAGTAAGCGGGTTGTTGATACCCGTACCCATAAGGTGAATAACTTTGTGCATACTGCAATCCATAATATGGTCCATAAGAAGTCCCATGAGAAACTCCATAGGTAGGAATAGACGTTCCAGAAGTAAGAATATGACCTCCAGAAGTAGGAATACGACCTCCTGATACAATATGAGGTACTTGAATCTAAGACACAACTACGTGAGTATCAAGGAGGAATAGAATTCGAAGAACTAGGGATAGAGGATGAAGGGATATGTGAAATCACGTAAGTGGTATTCCCTACAGTCACTTGTCTTGGCTCTGGTATCTGAATAAGACTACTAGCACTAGGTCTAGGATGAACATGTGATGTAGCCTCCACCATTGGGATGGAGGGTATAATGTGACTAATGCTCCCAAATCTCTCTGCATGGAAAGGAATGGGAATGCCCCCTGGCATAGTGCTAGGATCAAATTCCGACTCAGCATGGAACGTCGGGTCATGTGCAGGGATGCCATGCATGCCATAACTAACATAACTAGTGCTCGCAGGTTCATGATGAGTCTCGTCGCTCAACATCCAATACCGATGACCTGTGGATGAGGGATCATACCCAGAGTGTGTTGGTATATCATGTGAAGGAGTGAACCTAGAGTGTGTAGGTATATCAGGTGAAGGATATCAGGTGAAGGATCATACATATGGGTAGGATCATCTTCTCCAACCTCCTGAGGTGGAGAAGACAACTCAGGAATTTCATCTTCATGATCTCCCATCATGTGTGAATCAATGTGAGAAGTAGTCTGCTTGGACTATCTATTTATCTCTCCCAAAGGAGGAGGAGATGTAGAAGGTGGAAGTCCTACTAAACGACGAGAATGGTGGGGTGCCGCACATGAATCCACAATTCTCAAAAAAGATGAAAAAGACTCTAATTACGCAAACCCTAAGCAAGCTAACATGCACAAAGCATACACCGATATAATCTAAATCTAATCACAAGCAAACAAGGGTAGGATATGTGAGCTCCCGAATGAAGCAGGTATGTCTCTCCTAGGAGAGGCTTGAGACTCCCATACATAACAAGCAGAGGTTCGTAACCAATTATTGTGGCCCTTAGCTTCAACGCATATAGCGACTGTGCTATCCGACCCCAACCTGGCTGGTACACCTGCAGAATAACCCCTGCAAAGTACCCCCTCAATAATCTAGGTAAGGCAACTAAGGTCACCTCAATATAATCAATGTTCAGGCAGACAATCGCAGGCGGGATTGACCGTATGGGTAGGGTAGCAAAGCCCGAAACTCTCGAAAGAGCCCCCAGATACGAATACAATCCTAGAAATATCTCCGGTGCTACTCAGTTATGACTAGGGGTCATCCCAATCAATAACCGCTCGCACTGCCTCGTGCTTAACTCCCTTGTAAGAGGGGGATCCTAAGAAACACTAATTATACCAAGGAATTTCACACTCTCACCTGGATAGACACATACATGTTGTTATTTAGTGGTCTTGGAGAATTTACTCACAATGAACTATTCCAAGACCCAAAAACCTAATCTTGTTGGTGTACCCTATCAAAGAAAATAGTGTAACCCATTTTAATTAAGCATTGATTTTATTTGGCTTTATTACTCAAAAAAAGGTAGATGATCGTGCAACCAATGGTGTTATGATGCAACTCGAAGTAAAATGCACACCTAACAATCAATGCAAATGCATTGTGTCGAATGAAAAATAGGGCATGCTACTACGTGAAATGCAAAATTTTCTTCAAATGACAAATGCAGTCATTCCTATATGAAAGCTTAACTAATAATTCTCTAAGCAAACCTAGTGCAAGTACCATGCAAAGTGCAAAGTGCAATGCATAATGATGCAAAGAAGCAAATATTTTTGAATTTTTTGAATAAAAATGAGATACTAAACCAAAAGAATGATTCTACCATCCCCAAACTCTGCAAGCACAATAAAACAACACTCACACAAATTACTAAGGTAAAAGAAATCTAATGCACTAATCCCAAAACAAAAAATTGAAAATGCAATGACAAGAACACTCTTAAAAAAGAAATTTACCCTAAAAAAAAGTGTCTCTAGTCAGAAACAGAGGTGTATACAGACTCTAGCAGTATCAAAGTAGACTCAGCAATCATCAAAATTCACCCAACAACAATCCATCTTCCTCTAAAAGGAAAAACTCAGGGCATACACGACTGTTCACAGTGAACCTGCGTATGTACGCGGATATAGCAGTCAAAGCCGCATGTATACGCAACTGTGAGTTAAAAACTCGCATACAAGAAGAAAAATGTATAAAAAGAAAGGAAAGCAGATAAAATAAGACAAAATTCACACCAATCAGACACTACCAAGCAAACCTGCCCCTAGACCCGACTCAGAAACAAAGAAATAAGAACAATTCAAGAACATTGAATGCCAATAAAAAACCCCAAAGGACAACTACTAGGAACTCCCCAGCGGAGTCACCAATTTTGTTACGGAGAGAAATTCCTATGGCTTGGGGTACCACAACAGACAGATTGACTCCAGAAATCAATCCTTTCCTATGTGTAAGAGAAACCAAATATCTAACACTAAAGTATCTCTATTCGTACCTTATTCCGAACGGTTGGTGTAGATCCTCGTTGAGCTTTCCAACTCCAGCTTGAATTGATAAATTGCTTCCTCAATGTTCAATAAACAAGACAAGCATGCTATATATAATCATGTTAGACCTACTCTATCATATATAATCAATAACATATAAGCATTTGAAATCATCCATGGATCAAATATTCATTCAAATACACATTATTAGACAAGAAAAGATATTTCTATTAATATAAAACAGAGATTACAATAGAGACAACCTCTGTCGGCATGTCTACGAATCAGAGAAATTGAGTCCTCCACTTGGGCCTCCACCACTTCAATCCTCCATCTCTCGATAGCAAGCTCACAAGCAAAAGGAAAGCTTGGGAAGAACACAAAAGTGCTCCAAGGGACAAAGGGATGCAGGCTCAAGTATAAGCTCTAGCAACAATGGACTATAGTTTTCTTGCTCTCAATTCCTCGTGCCTTCAATGTATCCAAAGGATTCCTTATATATCTCTTCAATGGGGTAATGAAAGGTAGAATCCAAGCGAGCTCAAGGCATATGGAAGGCCAAGAGACAAGTGAGTCAGATCAACATCGAGGAAAACTCCAAAAGAATTTGGCCTTTTGCACACATCCTGATGTACGCGGTTTTAGGGGTCAAACCTGTGTATATATGGGATAAAGGGTTTAAAAGTCGCGCATGGCAATTTTTGCATGTTTTTAGGGATGATCTTGGAAACATCAAAGTAACAAAAATGGTCCATGGGGTCTACGGAGTCTGTAGAGGGACAGGTAAGGCCATAAAAATGTGATTCACCATGTGTGGTAAAATCAGCTATAATAGTAACGGAATGGATTCTACCCATCTGGTAAAATAATTGGTTGTCGTTAGGATGTACTTATGTTGCAATGAAGAATTTGGATTGATCTCTCCAATAATGTCAATCCCCCATCGCTCGAATGGTTCTGAGATACCAACTAGTTTCAATGGTCCTGCTGCCTTGGCTTGTCTCCCACCACTCCTTTGGCAAGTATCAAACTTCCTAACATGAGCGTGAGCATCTTTGAAAAAAGTTGGCCAGTAATATCCAGCGCTAAGAATCTTGTGTGCTATTGTGTCTCCTAAAAACTGACCTCCAGCGGGTCCATCATGTAATTCTGCTACAACATTATTTGCATCTTCACATTCCAAGAATCTAAGAAAGACTCCATCGCAATTCTTTCTAAATAGAACTCCATCAATAATATGATATAAGTCTGATTTCAGACCCAATGCTCTTCTTGCTTGGGATTCCAATGTTCTAGCAAATATCCTTCTTGAAGATAATGAATTGAATCTCTATACCAGGAGTCTGGAGCTGTGAATAGAGGACACACATCCACCATGTGTAATTCAGCTTCATTATCCCAACTATTATCTTCATTGTTTTGACTTTCAGCCATCATTTTACAAAGTCCTTGTCCTTTAATTATGGTCGTTGGTTTAAATTCTAGGTCATATTCTTGCAAGGCAGTCACCCAGTTACCTCTTCTTTCTCCCAATTCCTTTTGTACAAATAGAGATCGTACTGTTGGGTGTGGGACTATTACTTTGGTGTGGTTCTTAAGTATATATGGCCCAAATTTATTCACCACTTTAAAAACTACATAGGCTTTCTTATCAACTGCGAGGTAGTTCAATTCAGCCCTTTGCAGACCAGTGCTCATAAATGATCTGGGGTATTCATCTCCCCTTTCTTCTTTCTACATAAGAACTACTGCTAATGAGTCATCCAAAGCAAAAGTGTATAAGATAAAATCCTTTTCAAAGTTAGGACTTTTTGTTATATTTTTAACATTAAGCTAGCATAACATTAGGATCTTTACTTGAGAGAACAACAAGTATAGCAATCAAACACAAGAGACAATGAACACAGTGTTTTTCTTCGGGGAAACCATAAATGGAGAAAAACCCACAACTTCCTCAGAGATAGAAACAACAACAAAAGTGAAACCCAAAAATAGTAAGATGATCTCCCGACAGTAGTAACCTCTTTCTTCCTTGCCCTAGTGTCTTTCTCTTCCTCAGCTATGCACTACAACTGAGTGTGAGTGAGTGCGTGTTAAATAGAGAGGCTAGCTCTCTATTTATACTAATTCCTAACTTGGCTAAACCCAACTAGGGCCTACTTCACTAGATGAGTCTACTAACCCTAGTGCCCTTAAACTACGGGGACTTTAACCCTTAGACAATAGGAGGGTTACCCACCTTGACTTGACATGACTTGTTTACATTATAGAAAATCCCGATAGGAACCTCGGGGCATGAAATGACTTAAGTACATTACAAATACATCCCAGAACAAACATTGGGTTGCACTACATAAGAAATACAAGTGAATACATTCCAAAGTTACAATTACATCAACACTCCCTCTTAACTAGGAAGGTATTCTCTCGACACAATTTATCAACACAAGTCTTCTTCTCTATATCATTTCGATCATCATTGAGTCCTCGTCATATTCACCTTCAAGTCATCTCTATCTTCAATTCAGCTTCATCTTCAAGTCATCTTCACCTAGATCTGGATCATCACTCGATCTGGATCATCATCACTGAATCTGGATCATCCCTCGATCTGGATCATCTTTGGAGCATCATCTCTGGATCTGGATCATCCATTGATCTGGATCATCATCACTGGATCTTCACGGGTGCTATCTCATGATTCTTCTTGTCATAGGAAGTTCTATAGAGCCAGCCCTTTTTCATGTTGTTTGTAGGCCTAGCCTCCATGTAGGTCTTCTTCCAGCACTTATATCTGACCCTAAGTCAGAATGGCCCACCTAGCACTTATATCTAATCATGTAGGAACCAATCCTATAATCATATCAGAAAGGCACCCCCAGCAATCACATCTGACCATGTGGGAACACCTACCACAACCCTGTCAGAAAGGCCCAGCACTCACATCCGTCAACCAATGTCGAAAAGGATCAGTGCTTACACTCGGCCATGAGAGGAACCAATCCTCCATGCCGAAAGGCTCTGCACTTACATTTGAAAACCATTGTCAGAAGGTCTCAGTACTTATATTCAACCATGCAAGGAACAAATCCTTCATGCCGAAAGGCTCTGCACTTACATTTGACAACCAATGTCAGAAGGGATTGCACTCATATCTGATCATGTATGAACCAATCCTACAGTCACATCAGAATGGCCCCCAGTCCCAGATTGAGTGACCTAGTAACTGACCAGGTGCCTCCATTCCAAGAATGGCATTCAGTGCTTACTTCTGATCTTGTAGGAACCAATCCTACAGCCACATTAGACTGGTTCAGCACTCACATCTGACATGGAAGGAACCAATCCTCTCACCATGATAGAATGGCTTAGCCCTTACATCTGACCATGGAAGGAACCAATCCTCTCACCATGTCAGAATGGCTCTAGTGTTGTAAAGGAAAGTATCCTATGGCTAGGGTTTAAGAGGCCATCAACGTACTGGGGTAGAAAGAGAGATGCACAATGTTCAGCAAGTATATAACAGCAAGTTTCAAAGATGAGAAAGATCCACACCTGATAAACTGAAGGCTGGTCCAAGCTTTCTCTTCAATCCTCTTCTTGCTCCTCTCTCTCCAAGAGACATGCAAAACAAGTTATACCTTCCTCAAACCATCATGACCACATATAAACAAATGATAATCAAATAAATCTGAAATAATAATCTGATTAACATCATCATAAGATCAGAAACAGAGATTCAATCACACATTGAACAATGATTTGGGAAGAAGAAGGACATCACATCTTTATTAATCCTGAAAACAAGTACAAGTATACCTTCTCTTCAGGTTTGGCACCTCAAGAAACCTTGATCTGGATCTGCTGCTTCTCTTCTCCAAAGAACTCAGCCTCCAAGCTCTGCAACACAAGGGAAAGACCTCCAAGGCAAAGGTGTGGGCAAAGAGAGTTCCAATTCCTCCAGCATAACAGTGCAAAAACTCAAGTCCCCATTCATGGACCTCCATACCTCTATTTATATGATGAAGAAGAGTTAGGGGCGAAGCCAAAGTGGTTACAACTGAAGGAGTCAGTTGTATAACTACCCAAACTAACTCAAAAGGTGAGTTTTTTATGTTTTAATGTTAAGAAACATATGCACGACTATGAAGGAGAGAAACCCGTGCATGATACGCGAGTTTACACAAGAGCAACCTGCAAATATATGCATGCGCGACTTGCAAAACACAAGAGTCGCGAGTGATGCGCGAGTTGCACATAAGGAGAGTCGCGCATACACAAAAAAACGCATTTTTAAGGTATTTCTGGGCATTTTCAGACTTTCGTGTCTTCTGGAAAGTTTTATCTAACTGAAATAACTTTCCAATGGTGCAGAAATGGGGTCAAATGGAATTACAGAACTCAAGATATGGGTCCTCCAAGATAGGTATTTTTTCAGTGACTTTCAGGAAGTGCCGACATGCGACGAAATCATGGGAAAGTGGTCACAGGCAGAGATGTGTCATTTTGGGCTATAACAGATGCCCCCTAATGTGTGAGGTTAGAGGGGAAGATGATAGCCGAAATACATTATAAAGGAAACAGCTGAGTATGGAGAGAGCAGAGAAACCAAGATCAAAAGGCTCGAGTGAAGGTACCTGAAAGAGAGATAAATGTTAGAAAAACTGATCTCTGGGACATAGACGTCCATATACAAATCATCGCCATAAAGATACAGGTGGATCCAACATATGTATAACTGATGAAACTATCATGGTCGCTCAATATGCAAAAAGGCGCCATATCAAATCTAAAGGAGTCATGGCCACAAATTAACAAGGTGGATCCATGCTCAACAATCGATCATAGCCACAAAAATACAAGGTGGATCTATGTCTCAGCAAAATGTCATATAAAGTATAACAAGGTCTTGTGCAACTTGGGCAATAGCAAAATGATGAGCTACTGTCGGCCCAAGGTCTTCAATCCAAACCGCCCAAAAAAGGTACAAATCCTAACCATGCGAATAAAGGAGCTGAAGTCAAACATGGAGGAAGCCGTTCGATTACCGGTCAATAATGAAAACCGTTAACAAACGCGAGGCAAACCACCATTAATGAAAATGGTCCCTAAGGTACCTAGTACATTCTAACAAGTGTGATTACAAGGACCTGAAGTCGAACACTTGAAGAATCTATCGAGTAGGAGACATTAAGGTATTCCCAACTACCCAATAGCGAGGGAAATTGCCATTGAGGACAACAATTCCCAAGGTACTGTCATAAAACTCTACATTTCATCCCCAGAGCAAGATGTGTTGCAGTCGATAGGAAGAGATCCGTTAGAAGGAAGGCATTAAGGCATCCTTCATCATCCAACACGAGGTAAGTCAAAGACTAATTGGATCTGGAATTGGTACTGAATTTCACAAAAAGGACCGCTGAAGACATGATGTAATGAACTGATACCAGGGAATGGCCGACACAAAAGGTCAAGGCAACTGTAGAATGGCCGAAAAAGGTTTAATCCTTGAACAGCGAGCACGACACAAAAGTGACTTAGGTAGCTTTTGACACAAAATAAGACCAACGAAACAAATCTACAATGTAGGAGACATTGACAGATTCCCCATATAATTGGAAAAG